>NNCF01129372.1:7250-120208 GCA_002313205.1 Laupala kohalensis
AATTTTTGCTGAATTTTTTGAATCCGCCTCTGCCTTAGGGCCCTTGATCGGAATTGATGGGATGGTCCCTTGCTTGCTTCCGGAGAGTAAATTAGTTTTTTTTTTCCCTCCACGTGGTCATACGCAGTTTGTACTGTTTTTTGACAATAAATTTATTATTATTATTATTATTATTATTGTTTTCTCCTTTCTTACTTACTTAAAGATGTTGACATGTGTACAAAAATGTACATTAGTGCGACCGTTTCCCCAAAAAATATTACCACTCTGATAACATGTAATACTTTTCAAGTTTATTTTCAAATCATCATTATTATTCTTTCGTCGTATCACTACCGAAGTAAAACAGTAAACTGTCATCGCTTATAGGTTTTTGAACCCACTCTTTTGTTATCAAACTTCAAGTCCGCTGTCGAGCGCACATGGACCATTTGCTGAGGGAGGAATGCGAATGACGTCCCTACATAATGGGGGTCAACTTGACCAGAAACTTGTTCAACTGTGGTTTTTGCGAGTGGTGCTCACCAGCTGTTGAAAGCCATGTAGGGAAAGGTCCCACTTCGCGTCTGCAGAGCACTACCAATTATCTTTATTCCTATTACTTTTCTTTTCTCTTTTTTTCCCCTTCGTTTCTCACAATCACACTTTCATGTTTTTCACAATCGAGTTGAGTCCCTGCAGAGGAAGAAATCATAGGGCATAAAAATACCTTGTTGTCTGGGGAGTTATAACTCTTTCGGGAGATGTTTCTTGGTGTTGAATTTCTCATTAGTAAGTTCAAGGGTAGGGATTACTATCATCCTCTGCAGATAATCAGAAGTTTTGGAGAGAAATCATCATTTTCAGTTTTAACGCAATCCTTTCTACGAACATTAACCTAATCAAACCAAGATATGACAAATAAGGTATTCATTATACACTAGGATATATATTAATCTTCTTCTTAGAATATTTAAGTATATTGCAAGAATTAGTACTCAGGATGAAGTTTTATCTCAAAATTCAAGCATACTTAACAGGGCAATTACCCCACCCCCAGGGGACTTACATCTAGTAAGTACGTGTTTGGAAAACACAGAGTCCCGAGCTGAGTCTGGCATTACTTCCACTTACTTGTGCCGGGTTCCTCCCTTTCTCTTTCCTGACCATCCTTGGTCACCTCTTGTTCTATTCGATCTCGACGCTATTAGGGCTAGGGTACCTTTCATTTTCCCCATTTTGTCCCCCCCTCCTTTTTTGTTCTACCCCTCATTCTTTGCCCCCTCATTTTTTGCCCCCCCCTCATTCCACCCCACATTTCTTGTTCTCAATGTTTTGAGATATGTTTTGGTATATTGTAATTCAGGAGGGTTTTTGGTGGGTATGGTTGAGTCATTCGGCGAGTCCCACACGCGGGGAGAGTCATCTTGGCTCTCCCTAGTGCGTAACTGCATTTTTCCTACTTGTACAAGTTTTTAAGGCTCCAATGTCCTTTGATGTCAAAGAACCATAAAGCACCACAAAAAACAAAAACAAACACAAAAAACAGGGAAATAAGGCTCCGACAATCTTTGCTGTGGTGTCAGCAGACGAAGTAGAGCATTGACTGGTTCCTTTTACATGAAAACCTCCGTTTTTAAGACATGACACATTTCTAACTTGTACCATGATATTTCATTTACTACAAGACACGAATCATCCATTCGTTCTCTAACGTAAATTGTCTGTTCTAAATGATTGAAACTTAGAATCAGTCAAAGGTCATGTACGGATTCGCATGACACCTGTTTTGGACATTTTAGCTACACTATTGTGTTCTGTTTTAAGTTAGAATTACCTATGTTGTAAACATTTTTTTATCAATTAAGCTTTATTAGATATTTTTATCTAGAAATAAACAAACTAATAATATGGACATTGCCGGGGCACAGGTCCCATGCTAGCTTCACTGCTGAGAGAACGCTGCATACAGTTTGTCTCAAAACTCGTGTTTTAATTGGAAATGGACGGTTGATATTCTAAAAGAAAAGAAACCAATCTACTATTAACCCTTTAACCCCTAATTAGTAGAGCCAATCATATATGCGTATTAATGGAAAGTGAAGTAGCAGGGAAGCCGCTAGGCAGAGTATATGAGCTGCTGGGACCGTACAGCAATGCAACGGAAGCAATTTTAATATATATATATATATATATNTATATCATTCTTATTACAGGGAAGGATGAAGGAAGAAACAGGGTGTAATGAAATCCTGGCAATGGTCAATCTTATAATCTCGGGTACAGGGTAAAAGTAGTACATAAAATGAAAACAAAATTTAGTTTATTTTACAGAGGAGAAATGATATTTATACGTAAAATTGTGAAAATACAAAATTTTCGTGGTTTTGTTGAAAAGAAAAGAAATGTAAATTCTCGATATTATACTTATTATTATAAGTAAAGTTGAATATCGTTCTCCTTATAGAGATAGCCTAGTAACTTTCAAAAATCCTGAGAGAACGAAAAGAAAAACAGGTTCATATACATATATTCCGTTCAATGCACATTCAGTTCAAAACACAGCCTATCTCTCATCGTAACCGTGGAGAGGTTGCTTTGTTGTATAAGAAGAAGCGAGGCAGCGCTAGAGTCGTCGAACGAAGGAAGGTCACAGCGTAGAGCGCAGATAGTGGCGCCATTGTGACAATGGAACGTCGCAACAATGGAGAGTCTTTATCAAAGCAGAACGCATGTAAGGAGAAAGACTGTTCCTCTTCCTCACAATACAGAGCAACCCTGCATCTTCACCCTCACGTGACCTTCGCAACCTCCCTTCCCCCAGAGGTTCTGTGACGTATGAGCGCGAGAGAGAAATTGGCAAAGTATCTCTTGTTTATTCTAGAAGCTCCGCTTTCGAAGATATATTAGAAGAAAGTCTAGTATTGGGTTGCTGTATTAGGGGAACGCCAAAGCGCTCGGAATGGATCGATGAGTAAACACTCAAATAATTTCGTAAATAGTCACTTGTCATTATTGTAACTAAGCAACATAAAACTCATGAACGAGAGTATTCTATTTGCCACTACAAGCGCCATATTTTCTTTCTTAAACGATGTTACCACATCTCTAGACCGTGGAGAAAATCCTCAGGGTGTTTTTCTTGACTTATCCAAAGCATTCGATGTCATCGATCACCAAATTCTCCTTTCCAAATTGCATTCATTAGGCATTCATGGACTTCCACATCAATGGCTAACTTCTTATTTAAAGGATAGATATCAACAGGTTGAAATATCCTATACTAAAAATAAAATACTTCAGCGTCGTCTTTCAGAAACAAAGCCACTTACTTGCGGAGTACCCCAAGGTACAATTCTCGGCCCTATACTCTTTTTATTGTATGTGAACGACATGTCATCATCCACATCAGATTGCAAAATGGTTCTTTTTGCTGATGACACTAATTTACTATGTAAACACGCCAATGCTCAAAAAGTTTTGTCTAACCTTTCGACTTGGTTCCATGCAAATCGTCTCATTGTAAACACTGACAAAACAGTGTCTATGTCATTTCACAATAGTATCACAAAATCTTTACCCCAGGTTTCTCTTTCTTTAAACGGAACACAATTAAAAACTGTTACAAATACAAAATTCTTAGGTCTCCATATTCAAGACAACCTCAAATGGAATTGTCACATTGACAATCTTAATTCCCACTTAAGCAAAATATGGTACTTATTCCGAATTTTAGTTAACGCAGTTAGCCCACGTATTTCCCGTTGCGTATATTTTGCAATCGTGAACTCCCATTTACGTTACGGCATTACCTTCTGGGGTAATTCCGGTCAGAGTATTCAAACTTTCAGAATTCAGAAGAGGATAGTTCGGATAATTTGTAAATCTCACCCCCGAAACTCTTGTAAACCTTTATTCAAGGAATTAAATATATTAACACTTCCCTGCATTTATATTTATGAAACAGTCGTGTTTGTTAAGTCCGAATTACTGAAGTGCCACCCTTGCTTTATACGAAACAGTCTCGTTCACGAACACTATACACGCAATAGTAGTAATATTCATCGCCCTAGAGTGTCAACCACTCTTTGCCAAAAGGGACCATATCATTCGGGAATCGTTCTATATAATTCCCTGCCCAAGAATATAAAAGATATTATGAAATTGAATATCTTCAAATCCGCGGTTAAAAACTACCTCCTGCACCAGTGCTTCTACACTGTAAAAGAATTTATTGATTTTAATAAAAGTTAAATCCGTCTTGTACTTTATCACGCCATTGCTGTAGCATTTTTAAAAAAACTTATAACGATTTCAAAAACTATTTTCTTGCATGATTGTGTTGCCGTATCGCTCATTTTAATTTATTTTTATGTGTACTCAAGTTTGGCACGGTTGTGTACATTAATTCTGTAGCCCCATCCTGGCCCGGGTTTTTCTCCGTTTTTCATTCGGCTAGAAGCGGATTTCTTATAAAGGTTCTCTAGGCTTTGTCTAGGGGCGTGTTTATTCTAACAATAAAATTGAATTTAGTGTTTTTTTCAACTCTTATGATTTTTAAACACTATACTGAGAATAATCTATAGTTCGATAATAACTTGTACATGTAAATTTACAAACATATTTGCGTTAAATTACAAACATATTGACATTATATATGTATTATAACTCGCAGCTAACTTTTTATCTTATCTAGGAACTTTTGCTGAAATTTTTGAATCCGCCTCTGCCTTAGGGCCCTTGATCGGAATTGATGGGATGGTCCCTTGCTTGCTTCCGGAGAGTAAATTACTTTATTGTCCTCCACGTGGTCATACGCAGTTTGTACTGTTTTTTGACTATAAATTTATAAATCTACTACATCACAGAGTGCATTCAGAGTGATGGATTATCGACTCCAGTAATATCCTCATAGGTACCCTACACGATCAGTATTACTGTCATTATCTGTAATGACATTACCTTAAAAAAATTTCATTACTTTACAACATTACACGATCATTTTCACTTTTTTTCATCAGTATACTTACAGCCACACAGAGAACCAAACTTGGTTTTTTGTGTTACCAAACAAGTAACCAAAACGCGCAAAAGTGTGTATTGCAATAGTTTTGGCATTAAGCACAAAACAAAATGTAAAGCGTTGACGTTGGATGAAGTCCTGGCTACAAAAACAAGAAAAGTGTTCGTATGTTATCCTGCTGAAAGAGATTAGTGTGATGGAAGCAGACGATTACAAAAATTAATTTGAGTGAAGGAATGAGTGAAGGGACTTACAATAAATAGCTGGGAATAGTCAAAACATTTATGAGAAGAAATAACACAAATATGAGGGTACTGTTGTGTGATGATTTTTCTCTTGACGTAGGCACGTGTACCCCCGGTTTTAATTGGGTCAGAATTTCTAAAATTTTGTCATAAGCGACGTTTCTCTGGTTTTTATTAGAGTTATTAGAGTTCGTAGGATTCCACTGTTCGGGAAAAGATTCATATATCACAATAAACGTACGTTGAATTCACCGGTATCACTCGACGTCTCAATTAATTCTAATTGTTGCTCTCATAGTTCAAAGTCACTCATGTTTAGGCACTTATGTTGACTAGATCGTGTTATACGATTAACTGAGTAATGAAGGAATAATGATGGCCCACCCTACACGGTCATTACTATCCCCACCACGAGCGAGTAATGATGAGTCGAATCAGATAATCCGGATTCTCGTTATTACCGACCATCATTCCAGTTTTTTCCACCTTACACGATCGTTACTAATGTCATTCTGACAAGGTAATGACATTAATACTGATCGTGTAGGGTCGCTATAAGAGCTATTTGGCTTCTTTTCTCTTCCTATTAAATCGTTTTACTTGCAACATATTCGTCTCCAACCTTTCTGATATCACCTTGCTCCTTTGGCGATGAAGTTTCCCAACAAGGTATTTACCAATTTCTTTTCAAGGAGTGCTTCAAAAGTATTGTTGTTTTGTAGAACTTAAACCCAAGAAAATTACAGTACAACGTCGATTAACCGGGGTAATGGGGGGAGGGGTCGCACGGGTAAATGAAAACCTCGGTTAATCGAGACACTTTATTACGGACAATTTCATGAATTATGTGCATAAACATGCATACAAATGTGAGTAGAATATAACGTTATCAGGGGTTGAAATATAAAGTAATCAATCTTCGTTTCTTGCAGTTTGAAATGATTTTCTTTTCTTAATTTATAATATTTCTCAAATTCATACGCTCTGGAAGTCAAAATTTTATTGGTACCTAAGGATCTCTAAGTTTTGAAGAACCTACGTAGAACTATGGAAATAGTAGGAAGTAGTTGGATTTATATATGATAATACATTTATTGTCAAAAAAGCAGTACAAACTGTGTACGACGACGTGAAGGACAATTAACTAATTTACTCTATAGAAGAAATTGAAGTTGAAATTCTTCTTTTCGACGGCAGAGTGAGCACCACGGTTAATCGCGAACACGGTTTACTAAGTTAAACTAAGTAACTCTCCAGAAACAGGCAAGGGACCATTCCATCAATTCCGAGCAAGGACCCATGGGCAGTGGCGAATTTAATATTTATAATAGAAATTATTTAATAAATACGTACTGTTAGCCATTTATTATCCCAAAGTAAATTGTAGATATTTGCGCAGAGAAAATTCGAGATTAACAAAACAAAGGTATAAAGACATTCCTGTCCAAGGAAAATCCACCACCACCTGGAGTAAAACCGGAGAAAAATCCGGACCAGGATGGAACTACTGAGATAATGTACACAACCGTACCAAGGTTGCGTACAGTTAGACATAAATGATTCAAAACCAAAAGGAGCAAAATCAACATGAGTGAAAAAAGGAATTTTATCAGTATCTAGAGTACAATGGCATGACAAAGTATAAGAAATATGAGCAACACCTACATCAATCGAAGTCAAGTGGAAAACAATATTTAAGAGAAAATTGAAACTCTCATCAACTTCTTTTATAAAAATCTGTAAATTCTTTCGCATTATAGAAACAATAGCACATTAAAAAACTTTTAACCACGAATTTAAAGAGATTTATCCTTTTTTTTTTAGATTTTGGGGAAGGAAATTATACAAAATTATTCCTGAATGATATGGGCCTCTTTGGCAAAGAGATGTTGACACGCCAGGACAATGAATATTAGTCTTATTACGAGTTGTTTGTGCACTAGACTATTTCTTCTAAAGCAGGCGTTGGATTTTAATAGTTCTTTCTTAACAAATAAGACTACAACATAAATGTATATGCAAGGGAGAGAAGAATATTTAATTTTCAAAATAAAAGTTTACATGAATTTCAGTGGTGAGATTTACATATAATCCTAATTATTCTCTTTTGAATTCTAAAAGATTGAATGCTCTGAGTGGATTGGCTTCAGAAGATAATGCCGTACCGTAAATGAGATTAACATTTCAAACATAATTATTTCTCAATTTAAAGCCGTCTTGACGGTGTTTCATTAAACATAATACTCTGTGTTAATTAACATTTATTTTTATTATTCTTGAAGTAATCATAAAATAAAAGAATTACTGTTATTATTTACGTAAATTCATTTCTCGCATTCGTAGAATTCGATAACTATGCGAAACTCAATAACCACATATTGTCGCCATTCAGCATGATCTCCTTCAACTTTCATTACATCAGGTACTGACATATTCTATTCAACATTCTAATGACGACGTTGACGATCCCTAAAGCCCCACAAAAAAATTCTACATTGAATTGTTCATTTTATCTAAATTCAGTACCCACGGGAATAACACGTCCCTTCCCCCCTTAAAGGGGGAGGGTAAAAATACTATGACCGGGAAAATATATTGCAAAGGACCAATTTGCGTCGAATCCATGATTGTAAGAGTTTCTGAGATGAATAAATATTCTACCAATGTCGTTATCTTTAAGTTCATATCATATGGGGGTACGGTACCCTTAATAACACATATAAAAAGAAAATATCTATTTTAGACAACTGCTTGATTGTCGATATTACATCATGTTAATTTTTCTTTCTAAATATATCCTTTTATTAAAATTTAATTAAAATTATTTGATTTTTATAGAAAATAAAAAATATGTACCTTTATTTAAAATATATATAAATATTTTAAGGGGCGGCAAAGAGGGCGCTGCATCATTTCCGATCAAGGACTCTAAGGCTAAAGATGGATTTAACAATTCAGCACACTCCCAATATAAGATCAAAAGGAGTTTGGTGCGTGATGTAATATCAACGCAATACCAACAAATTTTATTTAATCAAACAAAAATATAAACTATAGATTCGCAATTACGTATTATTATGAACCATAGATTATTCTGAAAATGGTGTTTATAAATCGTGTTAAAACTACTCTAAATTCGAAATTAATAATACGTAAGAGCATAGCGAGCCTGTATAAAAAGATCTGCTTCTACCCGAAGGAAACCTGAAAAAAACCCGGGTCAAGATGGGGTTACAGAATAATTGTACATAACAATACCAAGGTTGAGTACGGATAAAACTATAGTCATATGAATAACAAAATACAAGTATGCAGGAAAATGGTTATAATTGAACGCGGTTTTCTCAGAAACGTCGCATTGTGTGTTTCGTACAGTTTTCGAGTATATCTATAAGCCCTAAAGTCTTTAACGCATACTCAACGTCTTGCGAATGATACACTAGCTATCAATACAAAAATGTATAAAATAGCGGGATGGGGGTGCATTGTTACATCAAAAGGTTAAATCAAATCCCTGAGAAAATGTAGGAATGAAACCTTTTCTGTCGTAATACTTCGTACTTGAAAATGAACATTTTAACCGTACATACAGTATGCATATATTTCATATATGAGAAACCTCATTATTGTTGTGATCAATGGTGGATCTATGGGGGGCCTAAGGGGACTATACTCCCCTCCATCCTGAACAGAAGAAGGAATATTTTGCCACTTTAAACAATTAATAAATTCAGTTACTACTTAATTGTTAATTGTTGATTATTTGTTTGAGTTGATGTATTTTATTTATAAGATAATATTTATAAAATTTGTGTTGTAAAACCATGATTTTCAAACAGAAATGCTCCACAGATCCCTCTTCGGTTAGCCCCCCCCCCCTCCTTGACTATGGTCTAGATCCGCCAAACATGTTATGAAGACATTATCATCGATAGTTTTGTTCTGTTAAAGGATAAACACTGGCTTTGGCAACAGCGTACTGTCCAAAGCTAGAACAGGTCATTTTAAAAACGTCCTAAATTAGTTCTGACAAATCGTATCTTCCAACCCTAACTCGGTCGTATCTTTTGACCGACTACTGAATTCGGGATTTGGACATAACGTGTGTTTTTGATCCCTCCATAAACGCACAAGGGAAACAGACAATCGAAACCGAACTTAAGAATTGGATTTTATTACATTAGAAATACTTTCTGGGCAGCTCATTTCGATTTCACTAACAGACCAAATACCAAAACGTACATTTTTTAGATAATGAATTGATTCTTTTTGTTTGTACATTAAAATGTGCATTTAGATAGCCGAACACCATTATTGTGCCACTTACAATTTTCAGCTGCAGCGGTAGGGTCACAATAATAAATAATAATAATAAATTTATTGTCAAAAAACAGTACAAACTGCGTATGACCACGTGGAGGGAAAAAAAACTAATTTACTCTCCGGAAGCAAGCAAGGGACCATCCCATCAATTCCGATCAAGGGCCCTAAGGCAGAGGCGGATTCAAAAAATTCAGCAAAAATTCCTAGATAAGATAAAAAGTTAGCTGCGAGTTATAATACTAATAGAATGTCAATATGTTTGTAATTTTAAGCAAAAAATTACATGTAAGTTATTATCGAACTATAGATTATTCTGAGTATAGTGCTTAAAAATTGAAATAACACTAAATTCACGATTTATTGTTACAATAGACCCGCCCCTAGACAAAGCCTAGAGAACCTGTATGATAAATCCGCCTCTACCCGAAGGAAAACCGGAGAAAAACCCGGGCCCGGATGGAGAAAAACCCGGGCCAGGTTATTATAAAAGTTAATAAAATGTCTACAATAATGTTAATTATATATTGTTTTATAACTAAGTAACAATTTTTTGGAAAATATTTTGACCTATCGTTGAGGTACATAATACTTAAATGGGTTACATTCCAGATTTTTTCAGGTAGGTTGCATAGTGAGAACATTGTAGCTAATAAAATGATGTATTTTATAACTACAAAACATTTCATGAACATTTTTACTTCTACAGTACATTTTTTAATTTTTTTTTCAGGTAGTGAGAATATTGTAGCTAATGAAAAGATGCATATTATTGCTACAAAACATTTCATGAACGCAATTTGACTTTAATGTATATGAGGGTTAAATAAAAAATAAAGGAAAACATTGTTATAGAAGTGTGGAGTTATAGAAGTGTCAGCAAAATGTGGAGTTTCTTCCTAGCAATCCCCTCGATGCAGACGTGCTAGCTTACAAATCATATTTCTTATTTTATTTAATTCGATTTAAACAATTGATATTTGTATAAATAATCTGATGAAAGTCACGGTACTTAATGTAACTTTAGATAAGCTTGGAAAATCGATTTCTTCATTTCGATTTTCCATATCGAGAATGAAGAAGAGGAAAACGGTTGTAATTAGAAAATTCTCCATTGCCTCTGAAATTAAAAAAAACAGTAATCCGTTTGAGTTTACTGGTTTAAAATAAGTTTTAAAAAAAATTTGTAAGGGCGTAAAAGCAACGCGAGTCAAAAAAAGCAATTATTTTTCATGGTGTAGGGAAACATTTACTGAAACTACATTTTTGGGTACATATTTCTCAAAAAATATCTCGTTGCTGTCAGGAATTGTCTTTGAACGACATAATGAGAATTGTCTCGAATTATATAAAATTTGCTTCATTTAGCAAACTGCTACATAAAATTTGCTACATAAACACTACAGGAATACACTTACCACAACTCGCTGTTTCAAGTATAACAAAGAACATTGAAGGAAAAAGAACATTCAAATAATTCGTATGATAACGAGGATTATTTTCTTCAAATGAAAAACAGGCAAACCGAACATTACACAGTATTATTAAAATACTAATGATGATAAATTAATTGTTTACTATATGCATATTTAAGGGACATAACTAATTCAAGTTAAAACTTGGAGGTAAAATAATTTGACGTCTTTTAGGTGAATAATTGTTTTTGCCTGTTTCACTTCCCAAGTTCGCAATTACATTATATTGTGCAAAGAAGTTGTGTTGATACATTGGTTCAACTGCAAATAGGAATACATATATTTCATTTAGTCCGCACTAAAATCAAACGTTCGTTCGTAATAAGCTAGTTATTGACTCAATCTAAAACCAGTCAATCAGTGTGGGTGCCATTTATGTTTGCATATTTCCTCTAAAACAGGTGGAAAATGTACCTCATGTGTATTCGGCCACCAGAACCTTGTTTGTTATATCCTGATATACCACACGAAGGTGAGACAGGTATTTAACATTTAGTCTTTTACTGCTTCTTAGGTATTTTACCAAAAATGTTTAATAATTTAGTACGAGTATGAACAAATTATCTTCCCATATTTTTTTACGTTTCAGTACATAATTTCTCTTTAAAATACGGCTAGTATTTGTCAAAAGATGTCAGTAAATGTCCTCGCATATACGTCCTCCAAATTATAGTTTCGTGGTGTCCTAGAAGCTGTTGCGATAAAAGTTCACGGACGACTTAGTATCCCTTATCAGCAGTCATCAACCGGTTTGTACGATGCTGCGCAATTTATGACACTCTTTTTATCTCCACCATCATATAGGGAAACGATACGTTTCGTATAAGTTGGTGCTTAAGGAATTTTATCACTTGACAGTATTTGAAGATTACGAGAGCCAGTAACAAGATTTACGAAGGGCAGAGAAAACATTCGCCAGTACAAAATTTCCCGATTTTTTTTTTCAAGCTATCAAAGTTATCTTAATCATTTACGGCAAGAGGAAATGCTTAAGTTTAGGTTACGTTGCAAATACAAAAGTGGACAAGTAGATGCCGTTATTTTTCTTAAAAATACAAAAATACTCTCATGGACGTGGATAATGTTCGTGTGATAACGTCCTTAATGGTAATGATAATGTTTGTGTGGTAACTTTCATTCAATAAACCACTCTATTCATGAAACAGCAACATAGTAAAACGGCGACGAGATTGATGGGGTTCCAAATCAGGTTATGGATTTACACCCCTACTACGGAGCTGTCATTTTAATGCCATAAAATAATAAACAAAAAATTAAATACTTCGTAACATCATCGAGCTAATGAAAGTTGTGTTTTCGTCAAATTGTTTTTACCCGACTGTAATAAACGTATTTGATTTTTAAATTTTATTTTTTATTCAAAAGAATATTTTTGCTGAGAAAGATTTCTAGTTTTAAAATAATTACCAGAAAAATATATAATTCAATTTCGAGTGTTAGTCCTTGTGATCTTGATGAAATTTACGATTTATGAACACGGATTTAAATCGGTGTTTTGTATGTAACATTATTAATTGCCGAAAATGCATTTCTATTACACAAAAGAAAGGAAAATAGAAAATTATAAATTTTATCTTTTCCTTCAAAAAAACGCGAGATGTGATCTTACAAAGTAGATTATATTTTCTTTTCTTTTAGTAAAGTATTAAGTTCAGCGTATGTGTTATTTTATCAAAATCAAATAACTTGTTTTGGAAGAAAAAACTGTTGTACATATAGAAATCACAAATTTTTTCATGTATACAATTTTAAATTGTTTCTCGTGTAGTATCTATAAAAACCTTAAGTCCACTAATATTTCGACTTGATATCGTGCAAAACTCCGTTACGTAAAGAGAAAATTTGTTACAATTTTTCTAAAGTAAAGGTCTAAGTTTTTTTCTGGAATTAAAGTAATTGAATAATTCACTTTACTTCTCAGTAGTTCTTTAGTATCATTACTTCTCTGAACAATGCTGCATTTTTAAGTGAAGCAGTGAACCGTGAAGGAGTGAGAAGATTCCGTCTCTCGACATGCCATGATGGAAGTCGCTTTCCAACTTGATTTTCTGTCTACTGCCTCTTCTGTATTTCGGAGGAGAGGAAGGGATAATCCAATGACCCCTCTTCTCGTACGCAGTAGAGAAAAGTAACAAGGAGACAAAAAAATCTCTCTCTCTCTCTCACACACATAGTCTTGCAACGGTACGAACCAGGACCATTCATTTTACGTATTATGTGAATTAAATCGCAGGAAAATCCTAAAGTAACATATTAATTAATTAACACGCTCAGAATTTTTTAAAAGGTTAAGTATTAGTTTCATTTCTCTGTTTATTGTTCCTTTCTTCTTAAATATATTTTTTTCAGTTATGTTTGTAATACTTTATTGGAAAGTTTCATTAGTCTGTTGTTAAGTTATCTTTTTTGCGTTTATTTTTGGCATTACTTTTATAAATGAGTAATTATACAGAATGATCCCGAATTCATGGTACAAACTTTAAGGGTTGGTACAGGAATTGTAAAGGAAGGGATGGAAAAAAGTAATGCGATAAGGTGAAACATTAATTTGTTGGTTGACATCTGAAGAGTCTTGTTTGTGCAACTCAATTTTTAGTAATTTTGTGAAATTTATAATTCAATTTTAAATTAGTTGTATTTTTTTTCAATGATTTTTTTTATCAAATTAAAATGTTGTAAGTTGAAATAATCAGTGTCCAGAAAGAAAAATTATAAATTTATAGACTCATAGACAATACGATGATAATTTATTAAATATATTTTGTTTTACTTTCAATTATTTCCGCGAAAAATTCACTATTAGTCACGCACCAGACAAAATATCGTGTCATAGTAAACATCGAAAATTTCCGAGACTTTGTATTTTTAAGTCTAAATAAAATATTTGTGGTATAAAAGAGAACTAAATATATTTTTAAATCTAAAAAAAACAATGTATAAAATTGCAACACTTTTAAATTAATCGAAATCCGATGCACAAATTTTGGGCACGGGACTTCCTACCAGGTTAGCCTGCACATAATACACGGAAGCTAAGATCTGCCGGGGATATAACTGACCATGTTTGTTAAACCCTTGGTGTCAGATTGACAAAAGTGAAGAATAGTGATGCGGGGGAAGGGGAAAAAGGTATATTAATACTCATTTTTCTAGGATAAGTACAATCTGGACAGAATATAAACGACCTGTAAGAACGACTGTGGTGCGAGTAAGACAAGGACGTTTCGAATAACTCTTGTTTAATGTATATCTGGAGAATGTAAGATGTTGAGTTGCTGGTATACCCGACGATCGGAACCAATATTGGTATGGAGAGAGAGAAACACCAGACGTAAACCCCGAAAGCAGATAAAAGTAGTTTGAAGAAGGTAATGGATAATTTCAAGCTGATTAATAAACAACTTACGTTGTTCATTTGTACATTTCATTTTACTAAACATTTTCATGACTTCATTATCAGAAAAATAAACAATAAATATTGACTAACGAAGTAATGCTCATTTCTCTCTACATCTAAATACAATAAAGGGTTTATTAATTTATTGTGTATTTCTGTTATGCTGAACAATTCACGCCATTATTTTCACATTCCATCATTCTACCACAAACAATCCAGCAATATATTTTTCCTCAGAGTGAATACCTTCTGAGTACGAAGACTGCACTTTGAACCTTGCAATACCTCACAAAATTCATTATACAATATCAAAGTAATTTCTACATTCCATAAATCATTATGTAACATCAATTAATTTATGACAATTATATTTCCTCTGAGGTAAATGGTAAGAAACCTAGCCTCCAAAACACGGACGATTGCGTGCAGAAATGAAATATGTTGGGTGTTCTTCACTCTTGATGAACTTGACAGTGAAAGATACAGTGAAGATAAACTTGAGACAGGTCATGATTACTTAATGCTGCGCGCTTGAAAAGGTTTTATGTCGACACAGTAGCGTAGACTGGGTTTTGAATGGGGGGGGGGGGCTGAAAATGTAAAAAAAAAATGCGCCGAATATATTTCACTAATAAACGAAGTGAAATGCTGTCTATGATTAAAATTTATTTGACTTTAAATCTTTATCATAAAATAACGATTTGAATAATGCGCAGGCTTGTCATCACTGCAATACCATTCGCTCAGTTTAGTTTTTATATTAAAGATGTAATCAATTATTATTTTATAAACCATCTCAGAAGCTGTTTTTCAATTAGGAGTTTAGCTACAACCTTCAATATTTATTAATTCTTTGTAGAATGAGGATACTGTTCGATTAGTTTCAGCTCAGTTCTACATCCAAACGACTTGCTGGAAATATATATTTAAATAAATTGCATTATTTAAATTACATATCTTGAAAGATTCGGATATGATCAACATACATATGCAACCCTCTTGTCTTCACTTCTGCCTCCACGCACGCAAAAAAAACCTGAGCTGGAGTAGCTAATGTATTGGCTATCAGCCGGACAGATAACACATGGGCTCGCAGAGCAAACATCCGTGTGCTATGACGTGAATTTTCGTTTTTCTGTACCACGGCGTACAGCATTAGCTCTCCCAGCTTAAGTAGCTTATCTACATAAGAAAAGGGAACCTATAGTAGAGGATGTTGCCAACCAATAAACATGTCATATTCATTAAATGGGAGTCGACGTCAATTCATGTGCATGCTTTCTTCTCTGTACGACTTTCTTGATATTCATTTTTATTACAACTCCATGGTCTTACCTTATTTAATCACAGTTAATTATGTTCTTTTTATGTGACGTACGTTTTTAAGTATCCGACAGCGCGAGTATTCGATTCAGTGTCCTTTCCCTTAGAATGCGCGAACGCTGACACTGAGCTTCTGCAGTGTGATGTTTTGTCATCTTGTGTTTACGTTGTCTACGAGTTGGCACCATAGTATTGGTCCCATGAATAGTAAATACGTAAAATAGTAATTATCTCTAAAATCTTGGAAAACATATATTTAAATACCAAGAAAATAGTTTTTATGAATCCAAACGTTTCTTTATTTTGAATATACTAGACATTTATTCTTACTGGATATATATATTTGAAAATATTATTATTTAAAATAATAATTAGGTATTCGCCAACATTAACCTTCAGAAATTCAAAATATCAACAATGTTCGGCTGCTCGACGTCAAGAAAACACTGCAAATATTCGTCGTCTAGATTTCAAATTACGGGCTACGTTACGTGAGGATGGCGTCGTTTATTCGTTGTAATGAATCTTTTTTTTATCACAGAAACAACTATTCATAGTTGCGAAAGCCATGGTCGATTTGACTCCGTAAAACAATTGCTTAGGATAAATAAAATAATTGCCACCTGTCATGAGCCAACGAACCGAATACATAGAAGGCAGCGCAGTCGATTGTCATTTAGCGGCAACTACGAACGAGATCGGCGGCGAGGAACAAACAGCAGTTCTCGTAGCTGTATCATATTTTTGAGCGGGGCTGAGATGTTGCTCGCATAACTTATAAGACATAACTGTTGATGAAACTTTCTTCCTCGGAGACAAAACAGCGTTAGCTTCCGCAGTGATAGAAAATTGGTTTCGCTCAGATGAAAACTCTTTTAGGACAGTTACAGCGTAAGCTGTAGCAGCTAATGGTTCTGTCTGTCCTCTAGACAGCCAACGCGTGAGATAACACAGTTAACTTTAGTCTGAGTTATCCGACTTTTTTTTCCTTGCGCGAATTACCTTGATTCGCTTCCACTAGTATTCCACTTCCTCCGGCCTTAATCATATTTTTCAAAATATTTTTATACAGCTATTCAATAAAAATGTATAAAAGAATACATCAGAAAATACACACGTATGTTTGGAGAATTGCATCCCATGATAATTCTAGGAGGGTGCACCTATCAAAGCGAAGAATAACAATCATATTTGTTGTCCAGATGTATTTCGATATCTGGGACGAGCCGGACCTCTCCAAAAGACTGCGGACGCGAGGATGCAGCCCGCAGTACACAGATGTCGGAAGGATGGAGGAGGTGCCAGGCAAACGGAATGAGAAGGACGACTCGTTTCCCGCAACTACGCCTGCCGAGCGGCAGCATACAGTACCACACGACACCAAGCAGAGAGGATAACAACACGAAGGGGCTGGGAGTTAGGGGAAGAGTTGTATGAACTCGCGCCAGGAGAATACAGGAAACTTCGGCCGAAGCAGAGGGCAAAGGAGAGACAGCAACGAAGAAGAAGAGTAAAGAAGAATAGTAAATATAAGAAGTATAAGTAAGCATTGTACGTCTTACACGAGGACACGAGTGCAACCACTCAGGAAGATGGAACTTTTGTGGATAGTCTGGATGACATGTGGACTAGTGAACGTGTCAGGGATAGTCTTTGTGCCGCGAAACACAGTGATAGTGTCGTGTGCCAAGTGGTGGGTCAGTATTGACTTGCACGTGCCTGAAGCGGAGGGAGCTCTGGGTCAGGTGGCTGACCAAGCAAATAGATTTTTTTCACAGATTGAAGAAATCTGCAAAAATACGAGTGCGACGGCATGGACATCAGTGTTACAAGAATTCAAGAGTACAATCAAGTGGGAGCTAGGAAATTTGCAGGAACAATTAAACGTCGTGAAACAAAGTTCACGGAGCAAAAAAGGGTTGCTAAATATCCTAGGGAAGGGGTTGCATTACATAGCTGGAATTGCGACAGACGAGCAGATTCTAAATTTACAATAGCGAATTTCCCATGTACAGGAGGATACGCGGGTGGCACTTGACGCCCGAGTAACTTTTTTATCCAATGTTTCGGTAACTCTGGGGAGACATGACCAAATTCTCTCAACTACCGTGGAAACGCTGAATGCTTTACATGAAACCATTAGAGGAGACCATAGGGTTGTCGCGGAGCTGGTATCACTCTACCAGGCATGTTCTAAACGGCAGGATTGAAGAGGGTTATACTGCGCTGATGCAACGTTTACAATCATTAAAGCTGGTTCTGCAGGGGGTATAGGAGGTATAGGCTAGCTATAGCAGAGCTGGGAAAATTTTCACCGACTATTCTTCATCTTGATCTTCTTCTTTCCGTCTTGACCAACGCGTCAAATTCGCAAGCGGACGGCCTGGATTTCATGGGATTCCGGTGCAGGTTGTTGCGGACGGCCTACGAGGAATCACGGATGCGTGTGCTGAATAGTACCCGAGGCACAACCATATTGGTTAGCTTGCCGCTCCACCGGGGACCCGAGTTCCAGATGTACGAGACCCTGGCATGACCGGTGGTAGTGCGCAATACCGGGCGAAGCGTGGTCTAGACACCTGACTCTCCCTGTCTTCTCGTTTCCTCTAATTCTTCACAATTCTTATTCTTGGATAGGGATTCACTGGACGACTGTTGAGAGGCGGCTGTCACAGTGTGTCCTCCCTCGAAGCCTATCTTTTCTTCTTTCGCCCGCTTCTGCAGTATGGCGGTGTTTCTGAATAAATCAGAACAGATACACCAGTATTGCAGTGTCAGCATGGCAAAGCTGTTTGCGTAAGGGAAGACTCCTGGGAAGTGGTATTACGCTGTCAGCGATAATACCTGGTTGAATATTTCGTGTAAAGGTCATCAGTCTAGAATTCAGTTACATCGAGAGGGAAGTTCTTTACTTCCACGTGGTTGCTCTGGTCATTCCCCCTTCCAATATTTACCTCCCATTTTTTATATTTTTAACTTTTCAATGTCGTCTGAAGTTCCGACAGTGCAATCCTGGACCTTAGAAATTGGCAACATCGCTGAGTTGGAGTTAGGAAAGTAAACGAATGCAGTGAGTACGTTTCTAGAGGCTTTGAAGAATCAAAACACTCATAAATTGCCGGCCGTTCCTCTAGAGGAGAGAAAGAGACATTGGACACTGTGGCGAGCAGGTCAAGACAGTATAGTACGATTAGGAATAGTGTCATGGGTTATGTATATAATTCTAGGATTAATAGGATTAGGAATTATAGTGTGTACGGCAATACGATGTAAGAAAAGGAAAATGGGAAAGTGGGAAACGGGGCCAGTTTCAGTGATAAACATCGTTACGATGCAGAACCACGTCCTGTTATTCCCCCATTTGTAATATTATTGAACATAAACAAAATGATATTAGTGTTATCTTGATTTTGATAATATTGGATATGTTATCTTGTATATTATTAATAGGTATAGATATTGTGTAATAAATTTTTAAAGCATTTTTCGTTGTTATTGTTAAAATGTATAGATGATGTGATGAACTTTAAAGCGCAGGCGAGAAACAGTAAAACGATCAGTAAATATCCAAGAAAATCAATAATATGTAGTAATCTATGTGTAGTTTTTAGTGCGCAGTGCGACAAGATGTACACAAAAAGATATATTACTGTTGTGCATGGATGTCGTCACGGAAGGGGGACTTCCGTTTTTTTGGAATGGGGGGAGATGTCGTGACGCCACCACAGATATGTATGCACAACCAAGCATTTTATAACTGGGTCAGGCGAACTGGTGAACGAGACTGGGTTAAGAGGTCATGACGTCAGAGCTATAAATCATATATAGAGAGAGGAGAGTAGTAGAGAAGAGGAGTAATAGGACCAAGTGAGTGGACAGGTAGTACCTTGCCATGGAGGATGCTAAGTTAAGCGTCGCCCCAGGGAGCTGCCTTCTCTCGCCTCCTTGCTGGCCCTCGAACCAGCCTCTCCGCTCCGACTCGAGCAGCCTAAGTAGCACTCTGCCGAGCTACGACAGCGCTGCGATCATGTCCTTGGAAACACCTTTCTCTGGACCTGAACACCATCACCAAATTATGTGAGTATTAAAACTGTTCTTTCACACTATGAGTTTCTCTGGAAATAAAACCTCCACCTTTAACCCCCCTCATCCCCCTCCTCCTTCCCCACTTCCCCCTTCCCCATCCCACTTTTGCCGTTTCCAAACTCGCAGCTCGGATCGGCCAACCAAGCGAGTTGCGAGCAAGGCTCACGACAATCAGAGAAAAAAAAGAAAAAAAATATCCTCATAATAAAGATGCGTCGGAATGTAACAAAACAAAAGAATATTAACACAAAACATGATATCAATTAAGTAATTACGAATTTTTATAAAAAAATTTAAAATAATTTTAAAAAACTGTATTAACTAATAAAACATACGCATAAAATTCATAAAAACTACAATGTTTTAACCGAAATATGTCCAAAACAATCACACATAAAAAACAAATCATAAAATTAATATAATTATTAATAAACATTATATTTATTTTTAATTTTTAAGATCATTCTAAATACATTATTTACCATATAAGAAGTCCAAATGAACAATCAAATTAGAAATATAGAACAGAAAATAAGCATATTAATACAATTCTCCTAAAAAAATAATACAGAAAAACAGTATTTAATTAATTCTTTCCCTCATCAATTAAGTTATTTGGTATAAAAGTTTATAAACAAATTTGAACTTAGGCAATACCACCGTAGCAAAGATCTAGATAAGAAAAATGACTTTCCAAACAGTTGCAGCATAAATATGGCATAGGATACGATTATGAAAATGAATGTCAACAAAAACCAAACAATAGACATTTAATTTGTAATAGTTTGAAATTTTGTGTTAGAGTAATGAAATCAAAAGAACATTTGTTATAAATGATTATAAAATCGAATCTTGTTTACACATCTTCATCTCTAATTGCTATTATTTAACCCTTTGTTAACTTAATAAATATGTCGTGAGGCGCACGTATGCACTTTCTATTGAGTACAAGTACACGTCGCAGGCAGTACGAGTATGTAGGACAGTGTGACGCGGGTGTCAGAATGCATATAAATATATCACGAGGGGGTGACTCGCTCACTCGCACTTCTCTCACTCAGCTCTCAACGGCTCACGACCGTCACTACGATCATTACGTAGTACGCTGACGTTGGCTCATTTTCGGCCCATCCATCTCGCGACCAGCTCACGTCTCGTGCACGTTGGTTCGATAACCGACGAGGCCACGACCGAGGGCGCGACTACGCCACCTCTCATGACGGAATCCTCTACTGCCTGCGGACTCGTCCTAGAGTACTAGTGAGTATTAAACAACTTACACCTACATGGCGTTTATCTGTTGGGACTGACCAACCTTCCATTTCCCCAACCCCTACCTCAACTTTCCCCATATCCTTCCACTCCAACCATCCCCATGTCGCCTTCTGTCAGCCTAGAAACCGCTCGCTAGTGTTGACCAACCAAAAGAACCCGCGACACCTGGTTGTCAGGTGTGGGGTAAGTTTTTCATGGATCTATCGGGGATGATCAAGAAAAATGTTGTTGTTTTTTTTAAAACTTGGGGAACATGATCCACCAAGAGAACCCGCGACATCTGGTGTCAGGGTGGGGTCATGTTTCACGGATTATTCTGGGGTTATAAAGGGTTTTTTCTCCGAAGTAGAACGAAGGTTAAGGTGTTGGGAGTAAAAGAGCAGGATTTTTTTTCTGTGCATAATCATGTATAGATAGCGGGGTAGAGGTGTGCCGTTGCAACCGCAGATTATGTCTGGGTCACAGGGGTGTTGCTTTTCATCGGGTCCCGAGATCCATTTATGGCTTATCATATGAACAGATACATTTATTGCTACAGGAATGTAAAAATCAAGTCAAATGAATTTTTTTTTAGTTTCTCCTGTTTTGTGGTTTGGCGAGTGAGAATTTTTTTTCTTTTTCTGTTTTGTTTTTGATTATTTTGGGGAGGTATTTTGGTAATAGTTTGTAATTGAGAAGACAGGATGTATATGTATTTGTAAGATAAAGTGTAAGAGGGGGTTGTCTTATTAGGTTGGGGTTTAATAGTATTATTGGGTAATCATGTTAATAAAAAGGGAAAATAAGAGTAGGTTAAACAAAGAGATATTGCTAAGGAATTATTCAGGTGAGAATAGAAATAAATAAGAAATTGCAAGTCAGATGCAAGTGACACGAAAACTAGGTCAAGAACGGAAGAGTAGTTTACCGAGCCACACTCCATTATCTAAACAGTCTCAGCAGGAAAGGCCATGCGCGTGCAAGTGTGCGTATTTCTGCAAGCTGGCAAGACGACACGTGGTTGAATTCTTTCCTGTGTATTTGTATGGGAAGCAGTTTTGAGAATGTACAGTAGGTTATGGTGGATATGGGTTTGATTGTTTAATTGTTCTTAGATGTACAAGGGATTATTTGAGGAATTAGAATGCGTTATGACGTACGGTATGTTGGGGATTTGTGTTTTTGGTTCTTTTATTCTTTGATTATTTTGTTTTGTGTGGGATTATTAGGAAGTAACATTGATGTGTAGGTAATCGGGATAGTAAATTATTGGATTCTGATAGGGACAGATATTAATATGGATTTGCCATTCGCGTGGGAATTAGGAGTAGGAGATGGGAAAATAATCGATTGGGGACATACGGTGAATGTGTTAGAGAATGAAAGATCTGAGGAGTCGGTTTCACCGGAGGGAAGACCGAGTCCGAGCAATTTGGGTACGCCGACGCAGAGATTTTCGAGAAACGTGATGCTGATTCCTAGATTCTCGGGAGATGAGGAGCCCTCTGTCGAGACGTTTTTGGAAAGAATTACAATCATTAGTCACTTTAATAATTGGTCCGAGAAACAGACATTAGTGGCTGCGCGTCACAGATTAACGGGAACAGCAGCGGACTTTCTACAATGTAGTCCACATCTCTGGCGGTCGTACGAAGTTTTCAGCACGGAATTAAGAAATATATTTACTCCGAAATAGAATAGCACTCGAAAAAGTGTTTTCAAACTGTGTTCAGAGACAGTCGGAATTGGTCATGGAGTTTTCCATGAGACTCAGAAAGATCGGAAGACAGCTCATAGAGTCATACGGAAACTTGGATAGAGAAATTATTGTGCAAATTTTTAATGAACGTTTATTGGCACAATTTTTAGCGGGTTTGAAGCCGAAATTGGGACGTTTTGTTGCAGTACGAGAACCAGTAAATATTTTGCAGGCGGAGTCATTTGGCGTCGTTGAGGAACAATTATTACGCGGCTATGCGGCGATGGGTGACGCAACTTGTGTCGCGGCGATTGAGAGCACGCGCGTTCCACGCTCGGGCGCGCCGATGTGGGTACTTGGTGTCAGGTGGTATCCGACCTTTCGCTATCGGCCGACGTCCGGAGACAGGAACAGAAACGTTCGCTGTTTTCGCTGTAATGGAGTCGGACATTTTGCGAGCACTTGTAGATCGAGGTCAACAGCGTGTGATATTTGTGGGAAGGAACACGACGTGTCGAAGTGCCCTTTCCAGTTCTGCATTCTGTGTGAGCAGAAAGGTCACCTTCCTATGTCGTGTCCAAAAAACGGGCAAAAGGAGGTTGTGGGCGAAGTAGTTCAGAAATAATACTCGCGATACAACCAACAGGAGGTCAGAAATTGGGAGAAGAAATTTGGGGTGAACAATTTAATTTTCTCATTGACACGGGGGCGTCAATTTCAGTATTATGTGCAAGCAGGTTTCCGAGAAAGGAACAAAAATTACAACAGTATATGAGTGTAATTCGAAGTGCTTCGGGACATGTTCTAGACGTTTGGTAAATAAAGTACAAATGACTATTCAAGGAAGGGAATACGAGCATGACTTATTAATTATTGATCTGGGGTCGACACATTATGATGGAATTTTGGGATTATATTTTTTAAAGAAATTTGATAGCTTTATATGTCCAGGGAGAGAACAGATCATATTATCGGAAGGACATATGGTGTCAGTATTTTCTTCAGAGTCAGAACGAGAATTAAATGAGGTGACGATCGAGGAACCATTAAAAGATAGTATAGAAGCTCAAAAGGAAGTAGTCGATTTTTTCGGAGATATAGAAGAGGGCGTTGCAGAAAAGTTACAGGAACCTTTAGGCTTAGTTCAGTTAGCGGGAGAACAGGGAAAAAAGACGAAGCAGGAGTTAAAATGGGACGAGTGGAACGTTCACGAGAGGCAAGAAAGCGTGAAATTAGTGCAACCATTACTACCAGAGCAATTGGGAAACGTTTGTGAGTTGATTGAAGTACATCCAGTCCAGGAGTCCAGTGTATTTAAGAATGAGGAGAATTGTAGTATGAATGTGATGAGTGTATTGAGTGAGCCTGGGAATTCGATAAATGTGTTATTAGAGTATAGAAAGCCAGGAAGGCAGAGAAGGGAACAAGAGGCGCTGAAAGGACAAGGAATGTCCTACTGTCACGCTAGGTTACCCCATATGTGCTGTCTGAGCCAGGAAGTACTGTATTAGTGGAAAATGTGAATAAATGTTGTGTAAGTGTCGGTCAAGAGAGATCGAAGAGTATGAATGAAATCGAATTCTTGGGTGAGCTGGGGAATAAGTGTGAAAGCAAAGGAGTCAGATAGGAGCGAATCATTCGCAAAGACGAAGATAGTGTACAGAGGCAAGATTGTGAACGTGAATCGGTGGACGATGGACGCGTCGCCGGTGGGACTAGTTGGAGTTCTTGCGCAGCAATTTGATGACGGAGAGCATTTAGTTACTTGCGCGAGTAAGAAGCTCTCACCTCAGCAATCTAAATTCAGTGCCACCGAGCTGGAATGTCTGGCGGTCGTAGAAATAATAAAAAAATAGTTTACTTACTGGGTCGTGCTTTTATTTTGGTAACTGATCATAAAGCACTGAAGTGATTATTAACCCAATCAGAACCTAGTCCTAAATTGGCTAGATGGATTTTACATTTATCAGAATATACTTTTTCTGCACAATACCGACCGGGAGTGCAGATTCTGCATGCGGTTGCACTTCTTCGAATGGACAGTAGGGTTTGGGCAATTTTTAGGGTCAGAGTGGGATTGGGAGCATATTAGAAGGGAGCAGAAGAATTGTAGGAATTTAGAAAAGCAATTTCAGTTAGCACGTGAAAATAAAGCAGGGTATTTTATAAATGAATACGAGATCTTATGGAAAATGCATGTACCTATACCGAAAGCTGTATATCCCCTATGTGCGCCAAGAAGAATTCTTGGACACATATTGGAGAAATGTCACCAAACTCCTTTAGCAGGTCACAGAGGATTAGCAGCAATGTTGAACTTAGTGAAACGATATTTTAATTGGAAAGGTGTGCATGGAGACGTAAAACGATACGTGGGAAATTGTTTAGATTGTCAGGCTAGGAGAGGGGTTAAGAAATCTCTGCATGTACAATGTGTAGAAAAATGTGAGAAGTCTTTCGTGAAAATATCCTTAGATGTGGTAGGACCGTTAACGATATCTGAATAAGGAAACAGGTATATTTTAACGTGCCAAGATCATTTTACACGTTACCCGGAGGCTGTAGCCATTCCAAATCCAAACAGCAGAGACAGTGGCAAGAGCTTTCGTAGAGCAGGTAGTCTGTAGGCACGGTGTACCGGAGATATTGCTGACAGATAGAGGAACAAATTTTATGTCCAAACTGATGAAAGAAATTTGTAGATTACTCGGGGTAAGGCAGAACTTCACTGCACCGTACAACCCAGCGGCTAACGGAAGGATAGAGCGGGGGAATCAATCATTCGCCGCGGTTATTTCATATTACATAGATCAGGGTCATCGTAATTGGGACGAGCAATTACCATTTGCATTGTTCGTTTTCAGAAATTCCGTAAATAGATGACAAAATTCAGTCCAGCTTTTTTGACGTACGGGAGGAAGCTCACTTTCACTTGGGAAACGATACTTCCTCTTCCTACGAAAAGGTATCGGGACGAACAAACATATGGTGATACAATGGTTAAGAATTTACAGATAGCGCACGAGGAGGCTGCGAGATTTGAGAGAGGTAGATCACAATCAGAAATGGGGAAAGTAAATAGAAAGAGGTGTCTCTTACCGATCTCCGAAGGACAGTGGGTACTACTCCAAAACTTCAAACTAGGAGCAGGGGAAACGAAAAAGTTCATGCCAAAATGGGAGGGCCCATATGTCGTGAGAAAGGTGAAAACACCTGTCACATTTGATATTGAACACGTGTATACGGGGCGCAAGGGACAGGCGCATCACCGAAATTTATTCATAATCCCAGGTGGGGGTATTGAGGAAAAAGGGCCTGTTGTTGTCTTGCCAGAGAGCAGAGAGCTCACGGGTCGGGACGAGACGCAGGTTGAGGCGGAGGAGAGCGTACGGATGAGTCCTCCGAGGGCTGGGTCACCGTACAATCTACGTCCCTGGGCAAGGCATAAGGAATAATATTCAGATTGTGCAGTGGAAAGTCACCATGAACCAGAGGATACCAGCGCCAAGGCGGAGGCAGAACTGCAGAACGGCAGAGTGGGACCAGTTGCGGAGCGCCGAGGGGTAACGCGAGGTCGGCGTCCAGAGTCACCAGCGGCGCCTGCTAGCAGCACCGACCGCCGGGGAGAGACGAGATGACGGACGGGAGAGAGTTCGCCTGAGGCCTGGGAGAAAAGGAAAGGAGAGTACACCGGTACTAAAAAGACTAAGTTAAAAATCCGACAGGTACGAGATCAAACAATGCAGTGGTGTCAGGTGATAGTGTTGTTATGTACGTGGAATCAAGTGGTAAGGATTATGTTCATCTCGAAACAAACAATAGTGTTAGCTAATGGGGAGTGGGAAATCCATATAGACTTATACCTACCAGAAACGTAATGTGCAGTGAGTCAAGTGGAGAACCAAGTGCAACAGTTTTCAATGGGACTGAATATACTTTGTAATAAAGTAAACAATTCATTGTTTTCTAATTTATTAATAGAATATAGGTATAGAGTGAACTTTTAGTTTAACGAAATGAAAGAGCAAGCGAATGCTCTAGGAAATAGAATCAGAAGGAAGAGGGGATTTGTTAACCTCATAGGGAAAGGGCTGCACTATCTCGCGGGAACG
Source organism: Laupala kohalensis (assembly GCA_002313205.1). NCBI lineage: Eukaryota > Metazoa > Arthropoda > Insecta > Orthoptera > Trigonidiidae > Laupala > Laupala kohalensis. Next base: position 34,185 of record NNCF01129372.1, read on the forward strand.
GCCACTGATGATCAAGTTCAAAATTTACAGCAACGGTTGGAGCATTTTAAATCAGATACTAGAGCAGCATTGGACTCTCGAATAAATTTTTGTCAAATATTTCGGCCACCTTGGGAAGACACGATGAAATGTTGTCCACAACTATAAAAATCTTAGGGACACTGCACGATACAGCGAAGGGTGACCATAGAGTCATCCAAAAACTAACCACCCTGTTCAGCGAAATGGGCGTTCTCGGTGGGAAAATTCAAGAGGGTTATGTTGCACTGATGCAGCATATTTCTTCATTAAAAACCGTGTTGCAAGGAACGATGGCCAAGGTATCTATAGCTGAACTGAGAAAATTCTCCTCTTCAATTATCAGTTCTTTACTTTTTTCCGTCCTGACTAATGCCACGGAGTCACTGTCGGAAGGGTTGAAGTTTATTGGATTCCGTGGGGAGGTGTTACGAACGGTCTATGAGGTATCGCGGGCGCGCGTACTGAATAGTGCCGGGAGTACCTCCTTGCTACTGAACCTGCCACTCGGCCGAGGTCAAGAGTTCAAGGTATTTGAAGCTCTGGCGTGGCCTACGGTGAGCGAGTTGGTAGGTCGTAGTATAGTCAGGACTCATGATTCTTCATATCTGGCGGTGTCGAAGGACGTCACCAAGTTTTTATTCCTGGAAAGGGATGCGCTGGACAACTGTCGCGAGGCAGCGAACACTTTGCCCGGATTCCAGGCCTCTTTTTTCCTCCTTTGCTCAGTTCTGTAGTATTGCGGCGTTCACGAACAACACGGAACTGATGTAAAAATATTGCGACATTAGCGTGGTGAAAACGCCTTACGAACTTTTTGCATCTGGAGAACAACCAGGGAGGTGGTATTTCGCTGTAAGTGGAGAAACGTGACTGAACGTGTCTTGTAAGGGACAAATTTCGAAGATAAAATTGCAACGAGAAGGGAATATTCTTCTTCCCTTCGATTGCATGGGTCGGTCCCCCACGCAAACTCTTTCCCCCGTTTATTCAAATGTACAATATTTTATGCCATCATTGGTACTGACAGTGCAACCCTGAAACTTGGGGGTTACTAATATTTCCACCCTCTCGACACAAGAAAATGGAGTGATCGACGGACTTCTAAACTCTATTAGAAGCAAAAACACTCAGAGTACCGTCCGTTCCAATAGAAGAAGTCAGAAGACACTTGTCAATGTGGGAACGCTATCAAAACAGTGAAAGCACATGGAAAATAACAGCTGGAAGTGGTTATATATTAATAGGGGTAGTTGTGTGTATGATGCTGGCCTGGATAGTAAAGAAATGTATAAAAAACAAAGAGACCACAAGAGACAGTACCATTATCGGTTATTAATGTGGCTCCAGATCCAGTACATACACCACTACTTCCGAATTTGTAAATAATATAAGTAAATATGATGTATATTAGTTGTTTTTGTTGTTGTTTTTTCTCTTTTCTCGTTTGTTATTGTTTTCATATGTCTCAGTGTAAAAAGTAAGACGTAAACAAAAAGATAATGTAAACAAATAAGTTGTTAGAATAATATTAGTATTGTTTGTTTTGGTGGTTGAGAATAAGAATAAATAAAAATCAGGAAATGTGTGTTGTTAAGGAGAGACTAAGAAGTATCAGAAACTTCTAATTAAGAAAATTTTTTGTTTTGTTGTTTGTTAGATTTTAAAGCGCATGCGCAAAGTGGTAATTCTTGTGTTTTGTTATTGTTGTTGCTTGATTGTAATATTGTATGCTGTAAGTACATACGTGGCTTCACTTTACCCGGCTTCTTCTCTTTTTTGGGAAAAGGGAGAGTTGTCGTGAAGCGCACGTAGGAACTTTCTATTGAGGACAAGTATTTGTCGCAGGCAGACGAGTATGTAGGACAGTGTGACGCGGATGTCAGAATGTATATAAATATATCACGAGGGGGAGACTCGCTTTCTCAGCTCTCGCACTTCTCTCGCTGTCACTCAGCTCATGACGGTCCCTACGACCATTATGTAGTACGCTGACGCGGGCTCATTTTCGGCCATCCATCTCGCGACCAGTTCACGTCTCGTGCATCTTGGTTCGATAACCAACGAGACCACGACCGAGGCACGATGACGCCACCTGTAATGACGGAATCCTCTACTGCCTGCGGCCTCGTCCTAGAGTTCTAGTGAGTATTAAACAATTTACACCTACATGGCGTTTATCTGTCGGGACTGACCAACCTTCCTACCCCTACCTCACTTTTCCCCATTTCCTTCCTCTCCAACCCTCCCCATGTCGCCTTCAGTCAGCCTAGAAACCGCTCGCTAGTTTTGACCAGCCAAAGGAATTCGCGACAAATGTGTCAAAATTTATCTGAATAAATTGTTGCAGATATAAAGGTAACAGCTAATTTATGTGAGGTAAATGACATAACATAAATATTTTGAAACAGATTAAACTGTGAAATAAGTAATCGAAAATAGGTAATTTTAATATGTTATCTTTCTTTTCTGTTTCGGAGTTCTTATATATTATTGCAATGTAGGCTGTTTCCTTCCATGTTTCTTTTCTTGGTAAGAAGCTGAGTGGGGCACCCTCCAGATTTTTTTCGTAAATGATTATGATATAAACACTATACATAGCATATATCATTAAATTTGGAGCCATAGTGAAAGAATATACCTTGATCGCAGGCAGTTATAGACAAATGTACAGCGCAACGTCATTGTGTGGGAAGCCATTGCACGGGGAACACGCTCGTTGACTGGAACGGAGTGCACTGAGCACCGGCGGTGTTTATGTGACGGCGCACTCTCACCTCTGTAACGCCCCCACTCTCCACCTGTTCGCACCCCTACGTTTCCTTTCTCCAACAGCGTGTTCCTACCTGCTCCAGTTGCTGCAATGTGTTCGGTTCAGCTCTTAATGAAATAAAATAGTATGAGAATGACAAAATTTATTCTGAGATTTAAAAGATTTGTAAAAATATTTTTACGTTTGTTAGCGGGAGTTGTTGGGTAACACGAGTTTTTCTTTCTTTCATCTTATAAAGTTATAACTCTTTTCCTTGACTTAATTCTTCATGAACCATGCATATCAACCTTGTTTTTATTACTGTTATCTTCAATTGAAACTTCATAATGTTACATAAATTAAGATGAAATACTCTGAATTTACGAGACAAAATTATTAACTTTGATATGTCTATTTTTCCTTATTTACTTATGTTCTGTTATTACTCTGTAGTATTTGATGTTTGGTCAAGCCAATTGTTTTCCTTGTAAATCTTTTTTAATATTTGAAGTGTTTCGTATTTGAGACCTCTTTTGCAAATACTAATGTTAATGGTATTATTCAGAAACCAGAAAATTTGCAAAAAGATATTTAATTATTTTAAAATGAAGCATTTTGACATTCTTCTTAACTATAAATCCTCCCTTGCCACTTTTTGTAATGATAATAATATATGCAATGGGAGAAACAGTATTGAGTCATTAATCCACTAATATTAAATTAAAGAGTTCAAATTCGAAGTATATTATTAATGTAAAAAAACGAACAAAACACAGTGAGCTATAAAATAGTGTGAGAGCTTTTTTATAGATTCGTTACTGCTATTTCTATAGTTTAATATGCGTTTCTTTCTGCTATTCGTGGTAAGATTATAGCATGGTACATACATTTTTCCATTCATGCGCTGGCATAACCATAAAAGAATAATTCCACGTTTATTGTTGCACTAAAATTTTATACATATATTTTTGGGAATAAAACAAAATATTTTTGTATTAAAAGAATAATGAAAGGGCACTTTTTATGAGACTTGGACCAATGAGGTGTTCTCGTCCACCTTGCTATACTACATGTACGTGTGAAACCCAGGTAGGAGAGTAAACTCTTTAGCTCCTTCGCGTAACCTGTAATTACACGCAGCCGAAAATACTACCAAATTAGGAACAGTATCAACCTCGTACTTCACAACTAGTAATAACCCACTTTGATGTTTGTGTGAAACAAAAAGAACTGTATATAAACAGTATTGCATTCAACCTAAATAGACAAAGTGAAAAAACGTCTGATATGATCCTGAATAAAGGTAGTTTAATTTGTATCGAAATGATTGTTAGATCTCAGGTTTTGACACCAAAACGTTCAAGAATATAAATTTTACTAGATTTTACTGAAAAGTACGTTTTATTTTGTGTACTAATAAATAATTCATCAAAAAATAATTTTCGATACGAATGAAAGAAAAGTAATTATAAAATCAGGCGTAGCTTTCTGTGGAGCTACGAATTCTTTTAATACAAAGTGTATACTTACACAAACAAATTTCTTTAAATCAAAATGATATGGTAAAGTATGAAACAATAAATACATGAAATATATTCGTCACACTTTATCTATGGTTTAGGTACATCAAAAGAACATCAGAGTTTATTTTTTGTCAGTCAAGTTTATTCCGTGGAAACCCTCTGAATAGTAACATACGAATTGCCATGGATGCATCTGGTGTTGGAGAATCGATCACAATCTCCACCTGACACTAATTGCCTTCACGTTTGCGAATTAATCAATTTCCTCGCGTAAATCAACTAGCTGAAGTTTCGCCATAATTCTAGTAATTTCTTCGAAATATTTTAAAAGTATTTTTCAGAAATATTAAAGATAATATTAATTGATATATTAGTAACATTAATGTTAAAATGTAGATACAAATTAATATGTAGAAGATGTTGTCACGCTTTTTCTGTAATTGAAGAAAAAAAACTGACGATAAAAAAGACGACACAAAATTCTATTGAAACAAAATAACCGACACAAAATTAAAGACTTTAGTATTATTATATAACTTTAGTATTATTATATTATTATATAACTTTAGTATTATTATATTTTTAATAAATTAATAGAAAAATTCGAATTAAATGTAATGTGCAGTTAAAAGAATTTTGAGGTGTCCTCTAGAAATTCACAATGTAGTGTATTGTTTGTGCCAGTTATACATCCAGAAAATAAAGAGTTTAATGTATATAATTTATAATTTTTTTTTTTAATTTCCGATTTCATGCGATATCTTTAATATTTTTCGATTTAACAGGAACAATGAATCGGTACAATGGGTCTCTGTGTATATCACACTTGTAGAATTCCAAAAGCAAGTTAGATGAGTGCACAAGCATGTATTTGTTCTTTACAATTTTCTGGAAACGAAACTCTTGGGTATGTTATTATTAAATATGAATATTTTGTATTAATTCACACGAAAATGTTCCAGTGTAGAATCATAATGCAACACAATTTTAGATTTCAATGCTCTTCATACTTGAATCAAGTTTTTCTACATAACATTGATTAGAGACGTAGACTGGATTTCTTGGCAGTCGAAGTTACCGATAATACCCTTACGTAATTTTATTGCACTTATGTAATTTTTTTACAGCATTCCCTGTTTTGGTTTTCTTTTTTATTGTTATTAATTTCTTGTAATTATGTTATAGCTACTACTTTTACGTTAAGGATACAGGAAGAGTAATGATATATCTGTGAATATTGAGCATGTTTGTAAGTACGAGTGTGTTTCTGAATGTTTGTAAGTGAAAATGAGTTTGTGTATGTATGTGAATATACAAATATTTGGGCCTAATGTAGATCATTAATTTCTTAAATCTATTTTTTTCTTTCTCGTTGTAACATTGTATACTTGTTTTCTAACAATTTATTTTTATTCCGTGTGTGCGTATTTTATAGATATTTGGGCCATGACTTGTTATTTAACCGCATATTACTCTATTATGTATACGTTTATTATGTTTTCTTTTCTTTCTGCCACTGAGCATTGCTCACTTGCAGGATGATGATTATTATTATCTGGGTATAAAAAAGTAAATTTTCTATCAGTGATCTTCTATTGATAAAAAATTATAAAAGTGTGAAAATTACTATTCTCTGCTACAGGTTATATATCAGTACACAATGTAAAAAAACCAGAGACTATCGTCTAAAGGTTTATTGCTGCAACACAAAAGGGATGAATTATAATAAAAGGTTTGAATCATTCTTGTAGCACTATTGTTACCAGCAATTTTATTTTACATCTTCATTAGTCTTCTTTTATGATGTTACTAAACATTATGTACTTCGTTTATGATCATTCTTTTTTATGATGATACTCAACATTTTTCACTATAGAAAATGCCAATAAAATTTTCTTCGGTGGTAGTAAAGTAATACTTCCGTTTGGTCATGTCATTAGTTGGCGTTAGATAATGTCTTTGAGAGTGAGGTTGATGTAAAAAAGGAGGGAATTTCTAATGAGTACAAAAGTTTTATATTGAAACGTAATTCTGAACCAAATAATTTTGAAATAGAATGTATGTGTATAATAGTAAATCTTTCAAGGAAGCCCTCATAGAGTCGGGAGATCCTGTATATTACGAATGGTAATCCACTGCAACCAGCCAAACTCTGTCTGAATTTTGCTATCAACACCAGACGGTAGACTGCATAGAGTGCAATGTACACCTAAGTCACAGCGCTCTTCAATCCTCCAATTCACTTCAACACCAACAAACAAAGCACTGAGCTTCGACATCTCATTAAATTTTATTTACTATACACATACACGTCGTAGATATGTACGAAGTTTAAGGGTAAACATGACCCACACCACGAACGGTCTCAATCTCATTCCATAATTTTCAATCGCTGTCCTGTTCCCGTTCTGCACCACAGTGATACAACCAACTGGCAGCCTACCAGTCACTCGCTACTCGCCAATTTAAACCCAGTACAAATGTGGGGGACTGGAGCTCTCACGTAGTTTATCGGATGGCGGGGGTGGAAATAATCTGGCTTTAGCAGTGTAGTTTACTGCCTCGAGCGCCACGTCCGTTTCCCCTTTCTCACCCCAAAGCCACCCTGTGGCTTCTCTACGCCCTTTGGCCTTTCTATTCGACCCTCTTTTTCACTCGGCCTCTACTGCAGTGCTCATCACTATTGGAGCTCCCGCTTAGATGCAGTAATGAGGCACTCTACACCGTTGGGCCACAGGTTCGCGACAACGTTTCTCTTCCTCATCCAATCCATTGAAGCTCTACCGCCTCCGGCACGCTTTTGTTTGCACCAATTGACCGTGAGATTTAAGTGGGATTTGATTCGGCAAATAATTAGGATGGCACGCTTGAAACTAGATTTCTGAAAAAAAACGTGTTTCCCTCGAAAAGAGTAAATGAAGGTGACTGCTTATTTTAAACTGTTTTCCATGGATTTGAATCAAATTGTTACATGTGTTTGACACGAGCTATCAATGAGTGTTTATCGGGCGTTTTGATCAGTTTAATGAGAACTTTGTGAAAAGCTAACCAACAAGGGTTCTTTTTAAAAAAATATAATGGATTACTTGTGTAATGTTTTTAAAAATGTAATATGCGTTTTTTCTTGTTCAAATGAACGCTTTGGTCCTTTATGAATTATAGATCTCATTTTAAATGAGTCACAATTTTTATAATTTGTATTTCAGTACTTTTAGAGTAATTCGCTTTGAGTTCATTTATTTAATCATATCACTTCCTTTAACTCTCTATAATTTTTTTCCATGTTATTTTACTAATTTGTTTCATTATAAAAGTTTCATAAATTGTCTACCAGGTAGTTCACCTGGTCTCTGTCCGGCCAATAGGGAACACTGAAGTTTTTTAAAATTTGTGTGCGATAATCTTTTGTGAGGTATTACTATACCAATATCTAGGGTCCGAAAACTAATTTATAATATGAATTTTTATGATATATTTTAAGCTCTGATATCATTATTTAACTGGGTGTATGAATTATTCACACAATGTTTTTTAGTTTTAACAGTGAGAGAATCAGGATTATCCAACTCTAATATGATTGTCTACCATATCTTGACTTATCAAATAACTGTTCATGAAAAATTATCTTGGTTCATTGGTAGGTTTTCTAGACACTCTTGTTCCTCATAACTAACGAATGTTACCCTTTACTTCAGTCTAACTTCTGCGAGTTGCCACTAGAAGAGTACGTGTCACCCAAGTTATTCCTCATCCAATCTGAAGAGGCATCATCGCATCCTCCATGTAGAAATACACCCGAAACGGGACTCGCGACAGGTTTTTATGTACTTCTTTTATGTTATAATTTTTCGCCAAAGTCAAAGACGGACACTGAATAAAATAACATATCTATGCTACAATATCATGTGGACTGCATTGTGTATGCCCTTTCCCATGCTGCAAGTCGCAGGTGTCTGTTCCACTCGGATGACACTAGCTCAATCTACACCTGTTCAGATAGCAAGGATCTTCTTCTAAATTTCGAAACACTCTTAAAGTGTAACGGAGTTGATAAGAAAAAGTTAATAAAGGATTAATTATGTTTTGCTGAATGAAAATGGGAGACGGGTCCGAGATTCGAACTCGAGACCTTGAGCTCAACGCACTCATGCTCTAACCAACTGCGCCATCCCGTTCGCCTCCCGGACCGTCTTCCATTAACATTCAGCTTGTGCGACCCAAAGACCTGTGAGTTGGTCTCTTCGAGACTACGCTCCTCATATGAGGCGCGAGTTCGAATCTGTCCCGTCTCCCATTTTCATTCAGCAAAACATACATTGTTACCTTGCGGTGAGGTTACCGCGAATCGTGAGATCAATTTGTAATGAAGGATTACTGAAGAATCCATTCACGAAAATGTGTTTCCCACAATTGTTCTGTACATGATGTGGTGCAAGAGTGTGAGGACATGGTTGCTTGTCACACGAACCAAGGGAACTCGAACTCCATTGACAACCATGTTCAGCGCAATATGAAACTCGTCACTTTTTAATTTTTTTGTGGTTTAAGACAATAAGACTTATTCCACAGAGAGATCTTTTCAACTCATGTTACAAAATATTATTTATCGGTGAGTATAATTGTTTTGTTTTTTTCGTATGTAATTGTATTTAAACATTACATAGAACATGTGTATATAATGAGCGTATTATTGTTTGGTGTACTACGAATTGGGACCGTGCATACTCTCTCAAATCTCAGAACTCCACACCACTGATATATCCATACTAATGATATTTTCTCATTAGTAGACAGTCAAAGTATGTATGTAGATCTAGTGCTCAAAATTGTTCTAACAACCACTGTCGCATGTTAGCTCATGTATAATAATTTACGGGTCACATTCATAAATGTAGGGTGTCATTATTCAATCAAATCATAAGACGTTTCCAGGAAGTCACCCGCAACCTACATTTTAGTGTCTTCTTTTATGAAGTGAATTTTTGTCAACTATTTCAGTCTTTTTTGCAGTATGCTGTTCTCCATTACTACTCGAGTTTCTACAATTTTAAGATGAAACCTGATAAAAATTTCGAACTGGATGTAACTATTTATGTCCAAATGTATTAAAAATTGTATCTTACTCTAATTGTTTCGGTATGTTAACCACATAAAACAATGAACTAGGAACATATATCCAATCGTGAAATAATTCTATGTGAAAGAAGAATGACTGTAAACAAAATTTCATTCAAATTGGGAAAATGTAAATTATTAAATGTTATAAACATTTGTTCTAATATATTTTATTCTTTAACCTATACTACCCTAAATTCGACGTTCTCATCATTGCTTAAATTTATACAGTTGTAGGTTGGAAAATAATTCTTCAACTAATATATATATATATAATAAATACACAAATATATCTCGTATACAAAATATTAAAAATATAAAAATATTTTACATATGATAGAATTCTAGAAAGTTATGAAATCTACTTTATTTTATTTCTTTTTTCCATCAGTTTTCACGATGGGTGGTAATACTTTATTCTTGTAAATCGAATGTCCGTTTAGAGATGTTCTTGAATTGTGACTCTCACTCCGAAGGTGTTCATTTCGAGTTTTATAGTTCGTTATTCTTTCTTTCGGTTTCGCTTTGCTGTCTAATTCATACATCGATATCGAGGAAGTTTTTCGGTGGACTTGTGACATAACTGATTCATTTTCCAAACATTTTGTGTTGATTTCCATTCCTTTATTCTTGTTCGCCAGGTTTCTTGCCTCTTCTAGTAGGAGAGTGTTCACACTTTCCACTCTCTTTGGTTTTCTTTCTTTTCTGTACTTATTATTACTTTCCTCTACAAGATCTTGTTCCAGATTTCTTCGAGAGATCTCTCGCACTGCTGATCCTATGGACCTCGCTTTGCTGCGCTTGGAAGCTCTCCCGTTGTTGCAGCCATTCCCTCCACGAGCCCTCGTGTGTTGTAATCGATCTGTTACAGAATACGCTTGTTCTAAAAAAAATAGATTGATAGAGCTGTATAGGAATAATATTTCACTATTAATGCATTTCCTATTTGTAAAAAATAGATTTGAACAAGAATCCCAAATATGAAGTTTGAGTAACACCCCAAACTCTTTTACCACACAATTAATTCCAAAATCTATAATTTTAAACGTATAAAAAATGAGTAACAGTTACTCATTTTATTTAACTTACGAATTTAAATAAAAGATACCACTTTAACTTTTGAATTTAAATTTAATATTGGCTGAACTCATTGATTGTAGCAATGGGATTTGAATTGGTTTCTTCTCAACCGTTTAACACAATTTCACGAATTGTGATAAAAATAATATCAGGAAATGATAAGTTTTCTAACCACAAATCAAATGGAACTACTCGTATTCCTTGGTATCTCCAAATAAATGGCCTTCTCTCCTACCCGCCTTTCTTGGCATAGGATAAGTCTTTCAAGAAAACTACAGAAAATTCTTATGAGGGAAACTTTAAAATATCGTATTATTCCAGACAATATTCACAAGTTTGATAAATATACATCAATATAACGGTTCACATACACAAACATCATCGTCTCAATTCTGAATACGTTGGCAAATTATTTTGTATTAATCTGGCATTTTTATACATCCAGAAATGGTATATCTTTCTTCCTTCATATAAAAATATATTCTTAATTGTATGATATGTTACTTAGACTGAAGAAACTTTGCGCAAAAATATAACTAATCCTTCACAAGCCCACGTTCTTGGCTTAGCGTTAGTGAAAATAACATGATCATAAAACCAACCTGTGTCACTGAATAATTTGTGTTTGTTCGGAGTCACAGTTATCACATCACATACCTGTTATATTATTTTACATCGCATGTAAGGAACGTTAACCATCATACCTTTTCTATCTTGCTTCAATGAGTAGGTCTTAGAAGAGTTTCCTCTTTCATATGACGCATTCTTTCCTGTTGTATCTGCTGTTCTACGAACAATAACATCACTAAATGGAAATAAAATGCATGTGATAATTACTAGAGGATCAATTCAAATAACTTAAACAATATAATTCCTTAAGTCACTATTTGCATTATACAAGTATAGTCATTTCTTAGATATTGGATTTTACTCTTGTAGAAGAGTTGTGTTATAATAACTATAATCAAGAGAGAGACATTTGGATGTGACAATGGATGCTGCAAAAGTCATCACAAGCCGTGAAATGGTGTCACATTAAGTTTTTTAATATTCGGATAATCACGGTTCGTTGAAAACACTTTACAATATTTCCAAAAGGTCAGGCAAAAATTTCGTAGAAGACACCCCTGGAAACTGAAATTTATAATGTCAGATTCCATTTTTGGAGGCTCTATTACCGATGTTTTATCCGCCGAATTTTTCTGTGTTCTTCTGGATTCGTATATTCCGCAGTTAAGTTTCGTCATTTCCAAATTTTATTTCGCGACTATAACCCCTCTCCCCACCCCCCACGAAAGAGAACACTAATAATAAAAAAATATATTTCTTACAGTAATTATGATCATAACACAGACACACAAAAATGTTTCTAGAACTAGTTATGTATACTTAAGTATTTTGACGCGCTGAATCCGAAATATGAGCCAGAATTTCTCCATCACCCTCCGTTTTTTTCAAATCATGAAAAATCGCCCTAAAATATAGTTTTAAAACATTGGTGTGTTATGGGGCAATTCTGATTATAGATTCAGGTCCGGCGCGCCAAAATACATAAGGATCCTTCGGTCTTTGGATCAGAGCAATTATGTGTGTGTGCGCGCGCGTGCATGTGCAATTAACTACCTTCGACTGAATACAACTGGAAGAAATCAATTTTCTTTTTAAATCAAACCTGCTCAGTGATTTGACATCTACAATATTTTTGGGGTAATAAATTGACTATTAAAATTGTTTGCTTTTAGACTGTTAAGAAGCTACAATAGCATGAACGGAGTATTAAACCATGAACGAGATATTAGAGAATTTGATGCGTAAAAGGGTTATCTTCAGTTCTTGACCCTTGCAGTGAATTGCAGGGGAATTTACTACGGTAAGGTCCCTCCTTTAATCTACTTACTTACACTTACAATAATAAGGCATCTTTATTTGGAGGCGAAATTACAGCAAATACTTTCCCTTACACTTAACCTCTTCGTGAATAGATTTAGATGGAAAACTTACTATGTATGGCATATCTATGCGATAAAAAAACAAATGAAATAAAACAGGAAGATGATATCAGAAGGGAAAGAATAACACATTCATCCATCAATATTCATCCGGTGGTCCTTGTGTTAATGCAACTCCTAGAGCAAAGGGGATCGCAGTGTATGGGAGAGAGAGTATTTCCTTGAAATATTCCTTATATTGTTATCAAGGTTGTTCCACAGTTTAGCCACCTCGATAGGAAAAGAACTAGAGAATTTCTTAGTTTCGTGTCTGGAAATTAAAAGAAGTAGTTTGGAAGAAGATTGAGTACTTAAATTATGCCCATCGGAAAGAAACTGGAAAAATGGAATGCAGATAGGTTGGGGTCTTAGTCTGAAGTGTGTCATGAAGGAGAGAATGGAACTTCCTTCTGTCTTTCAGTTACATCCAACCTGCTTTCATGTAGTAGTCGGTCAAGTGATCGCATCGTTTCAATCCAAAAATAAAGCTGATGCAATAATTCTGAATCTTTTGAAGTCTTGTCTGCGAGAGTGGAAGGGATGTCTTGGTAAATAATGTCACAGTAGTGAAGGTGAGGAAGGACTAATGACTGATCGAGGATTTGTTTTATAGGTTAGGAGAGAATGTGTCTAACATAGAGAGAGCACAGAAAATTATTATAAGCTATTTTTCAAATGTATGTAACGTGATTTGCCCATCATAGTGTTTCGTTCATTATAATACCGGGATTTTGTACGTTTGGGGAAAGGGGAATTTTCACTTCACCAATACAAAGGGCTGAATGAAGCGTGGATCCACATCGACCAAGTGATTTTTTATACTTGCCGACGTTTCGACATTTAATGTCTTCTTCAGGACTTGCTGTAATAAACTCTTGAATCATTTATACACTCATATCTAATCATTCTCAAATGAAGAAGGCATTAATAAAGTTGAAACGCTGGAAATTATGAATACGTAGTTTGATTAAAGAAGTGTTTTTACCTCAATAATCTCCCGACTAGTAATTCAAATTATCAGAAGACTTACTTCGATAATTTATCCTCCGAAGTTTCTCTTCTTTTAGGTTCGCATGCAGCAACGAAGATAGCGGAATCTCTGGGTGAATCCGGAAGATTCAAAGGGGGCACAAATTCAGGGATTGGAGAAGCCGGTATATCCCCCCATGTGGGATCCCACACCAGGGACTCGGAAGTAACTGGACATGAGTCTCCTGAATCTTGTGCGTCTTCAAGTAATCTACAAGGTGACATTACATTATTAGATAAATCCATTTCTGATCGAACGTGTACTCAAAGTAACCATACTACGACAGAGAACTTACATGAGCATAATTACTGCAAATCATAGTTATTATTTAGCATAGTTTTGTAGAATGTAATATCTTTCCGTAATAATATAAATCATATCATTATAAAAAATTTGATTGTTTTCACGATGAAATATACTAGATTTGGCTAATTTGCGTTCAGCTGTTCATCAAAATTAAATTATTTTAGGTTTCGTGACTCCAAAGTTAGGCAATAATTCTGCACACATATGTTTCTTTATGAAATCAATTTATGATCCAATCGTGATGTACGGACAGAATTTATGATGGTCCGGACAACATTTTATTTTACGCACATTAAATTAGATAAAAGAAAAGCTACCTTTTGATCAAATCACTTGTAGTTCCTCTCTTCGGACCTTTTTTATCCATTTTAACAGGAACTGTCTTGGACAGTGAATTGGAAAATCCAGACCGTAAGGATTTAACGTGAGAATCCACTGCAAATGTGAAACTCGTGGCTGCATTTAGGTGTTGTGACACAGCTCTCATCTACCAAAAAGATTCAGAGAACAAACACAGACATTTTGCTGGAATGCTTGGTGAAATCTAATTCAATATCCATAGGCAGCTGTTACAGAGTATGGTCTCATTGTTCACTCGAGAACTAATTATTGTTTAATGAAATGTTTCCCAGATACGAGTTACTCGATTTTGTTAATTATCGTGAAACATTAATAGTACGAAACAAAAGAACGATGTTGCTTTATTTTCCGTACAGTACACGGATGCACGTTACACAAGACCTAATTTACGGTACAATTAAGCATTACAAGTTTAGGCCATTCCAGGAATAGGCCCGGAATTCTTTGTTGGATTTCAAGAAACAATAATGTGGAAGTCATCGTAAATTAAATAATTCTTCAACATTAAGTTTTCTCGGTTACGCTGTGGTCATTCTCAGTGATGTGTATTATATATAGGTACACTTCTATTAGAACATATTATTAAGACCAATTAGAAAGTCATTTTTGATATTATTAAACAGATATTAACGATCTTACATTATAAAAATGAATTCGAGATGCCGTTAATAAATATGACACGGTGAAGAAAAAATCATTGTATTATATTAAATTCCTCTGGCTGTTCTATGATTTAAAAAATTTGAATGAACCGATGAATTTGCGACTGATAGATGTTTTAAATTGTAGAAAAAGAACATAATTGTTACGTATGTACCCACATACATCCTATATACCGACAAGCTGCTTATAAATTTCCGACCGATGTTAAAATTTGTAATGTTTTTACTTGCATCGTAAAAAAAACTAATTTCCTGGTTTCATGAATGTTAATAAGGGTACAAATTAACAACATTGTAGCTTATAATTCATTTTATTGTTAATTGCATTATATAATACGTATTGATATTATTTTTTTAAAAATGAAATAGAATTGTGCAGAGTTCTACTAAATTAGTGCTCTTGAAAAACAAACTTACTTATATTACCCAGTTTTAATAAATTATTGTTTGAAATTAATAATACGCTCATTATTTAGTTTTAAAATATCGAGTTAAATCATGAAATAGATTGCAAAAATGATACGCACTTTGCATTTGAATGTACAGTAAAAAATGTATATAAAAATATTTTGACAGTTATGAAATTCACAAGACTTTTTACAAAAATTCAATTTAATTCTAACAGAAATTACTAAGCTATAAATAATTCTAACAGAAATATTTAGAACTCCATGATCAGCTGTTTGTAGAATTAAGAAACAGAGAATCAGTTGATTGTATTTAATGTCAGCTTTTGTATTAGGGTAACGAAATACATCTGAAATTTTGTTTGATTCGGATGCTTTCCAGTGTATGGCACGAAGTTCAAGGCGTTATTGGTTTTTGGACATTTACCGTAACTTACAAAATCAATTTTTGTTTATTGCATAAAAACATGAACTTACTAATAAATAATTGCTAAAGTTCAGTTGTTTATTACTTTTGCTTTGTTCTAAAAATGACAAAATAATAGGTAAAATTGTATTTGTACATTCTAGTTTGAGGAAATATTCAGCAGAAATATAGTTCTCTACAAAAAAAGAGTTATGTTTCAATGTTCACTAACTATAGTCAGAAAGTAATTACATATTCAGTTAAGATATAAAACATATTATATTTAATCATACGCATTTTAACTTCCTTGTCTATTATTTGCAAAGTAGTAGAGTGATCTAGTGGCGCAACTATCCATGTCGGGGTCCCCGGGCAAAATGCAATTCGGAACTCTTAATGTTTTTTTTGTCGGGCTTTACGGCTCGTCGACATTTAGGTCATTAGAGTCCTAAAATTCTGCACAGGTAGGGAAAATGCAGTTACGCACTAAGAAAAGCCAACATGACTCTCCCCGCGTGTGGGACTCGCCGAATGACTCAACCATACCCACTAAAAACCCTCCTGAATTACAATATATCAAAACATATTTCAAAACATACTTAATGGTTGTAGTACAATTAATTTTGGAAATATACTAGTAGTAATTTAGAAATATAATAGTAGATTTTTAGTAAAAACCACAATATATATTACAAATTGTAATAAATAAATTTAATAATATTTACATACAATATATTTTTAATGCAGTAATTGTACAAGAAATCCAATGGTACATTTCTATTTTCATACAAAGTACTTTCGCTTTAGATAATGTTCTAACTGATATAATCTACTTCTTAAATAATTTGTAACCTCATATTCAATGGATAAAACACTTAAAGCTTCAATTTCGAAAATGACCGTTCTGCAGTCGCAAATGTAACTGACATAGTTAAAATAGCGGAAAACTGACCTATAGTTTAAAATGATCTATTAGTAAAAATTGAGCATACGAAAAAGTTCATTGATTAATTACTACTTTACTATGTAAAATAATTTTTGTTGTAATCAAAATTCCTTTGTTTGAACAATATAGTTTTAAAAAAAAACGGTCAAGTAACATGAAAAAGCCCTCCTATTACTTCGAGAAGTAGGGACCCCATGAGACTAGGGGTCCGCGGGCAATGTCCAGAAGTACTGGATGCTAGTTATGCCACTAGAGTGACCACACATCATGATTCTCACGAAAAGATGTGGAAAATGTGATGCTTGTCATTTATAAATAGTATGGCGTTGTACACAGTTTTCGTTGTGGATATTTTCCTATAAATAAAAGACATTTATTTATAAAATTTTGCAGTTATAATTCGAGTTTTTGTTCTATGATCACTATGAAGTGATATAATAATGCATTGATTCCTCATAAAGCTTTTTTCTATATCCCTTTCCGAACGTACTTTATAGGCTTGTGTACTATCTAGTTACGGCACATGGACAATGAACGCATAAAGGATGTCATAATTTTGTTGCAATTTCAAATGTCAATTTTAAAATGCGCTCTCTCTGGAGATTTTTACGGATTTGCAGAAGTATTTAATTTGATTTGTTTTCATTTTTATGTCGAAAGTTAATAAACGTTCTTGTCATTAAAGCATATATTACGTTTAAACATGAGCTATCAAAGAGTTGAAGTTCTGTATATGGTATCAGTTAGTAATAGGAAAATTATACATACGTTCATATACACGTAAATGTTTACTATGAAAGGAATTTCCTATCATTCCATATAAATTTCTAAATTTAAGTCACCCTCATGTGATTCTACACACAATCTACCACAATCTTGATACTAGCAAGTTGTATTACATTTTTTGGTAAAAGTTAGTTGGCAATAATAAATTATATGATCGTCAGATATCCACAATAATCGTACAAATACTGAGCGTTATGTGTTAAATTCAGTAAAAAACTATCGATTTACTTTAAATTAGGACAAAAGTATTAAATTATGAATGAAAATTCTTAAGAATTTTTCTTATTGATTTATTTTCTGATCGTTTAGATAACAATTATTCATCAATTGTTATATTGATTTTAGTAGGTTGTTTGCAGCCCTTGAGTCAACATACCAAAAATTATTATATATGTCTATCAATAAAATAAAAAGTGAATAATTCTGAAACAAAGATGTAATTATTCATTACGTTGGTTCTTCAGTTTATAGTACTCTACCGAAGAGAACATTGATCCATCCATGGCAAAATTAGGTCCCTTTTTTTATCAAAAACTAATGACAGCGTTAAAAATGGTTTTATTTGCAATCTACATATTATTCTGATAATAAAACATAGTTTTATTTTAAGTTGATTAATTTCATGTCTTTCTGACAAAATAATTAACCTAGCCTGAAACCTATAATTCAATAATAGAGACCGTATTGTATGGTTTAAAAAATAATGTTTACATGTTCGTGGTGCCAGTGTTGCCATGTGCCAGTGACTCATGATACGCGACGGCGGCACAGCACACACGCCCAAAATAAACAAAACTATGCGAGTTCCAAGAGAAATGTACACTTTTAATGTCAGCGCAGAAAAAGTCTCTCTTCCTCCCAGCTTGTTAGTGCCTTTAAATAAGCCGGGTTGACAGGACACCCCCCTTTGCGGTACGCCTCACATGGGAGACACGTGCGCGCGAGGCGTGGGTGATGGGGGGACAAACTTGAGGTGACAAGAAACGAAGTCGTGAGGACTGACCAAAATTGTATTTCCCTCAAGAAAAACATTTTAATACTAACAACAATCAATTCCGTGTAGTACCTACTTAAATAATTATAAAATAACAAAAAATTAAGACAAATTCAGCGTGATAAAGTATTCACTGAGGTGTTACAAGGATCACCCTATAATATTTTTTAATTGAATACAACTTTTATACTCTCTCTACAAATTCTGTAAATTCATCTACATATAATTCACATAGTTGAATAAAGTTGGCACATTTGGATGGAGTCTATATCCACTGAATAGTATTTGAGGGGATGGTATAAAGAAAATGTATCTACAAAAACAAAAATCTTTAAATTTGCATTCGATTTGTTGCTGCTTGAAGTTTGATGTTTATTACTTTCTTGAAACTTAGGGAAAACGTCAACGATTTTTGAGTGGATGTAATGTAACATAGTTTATAACATTATTGTCAACCCCTGACGGGAACTTCACGAATGAATACTTTCCAACGGGGATGAGATATCAGTGTCACTTCACACGCACAAGAAATGTTCCTGGCGTACCGCAATGTGTGGTCTTGGGTGACGTTTGCGACGAACTGTGGGACTGTGAGCTGGCACTGATTCAATGACTCTTATGTAATCAAAATAATACGTGTAGCATCATACCTCCAGAACGGAAAGTGAACCTAAAGTCAAGGTATTCACAATTCATTTCTTATCACAAATCGTTACATGAGTTTTCTGATAAAAATAAAAACGTAACTATTATTACTCACATTAACAATTTTTTCTGTCTCCAAACAATTTCTCAACAATACACAGGTGTATGGATATAATGAATGAATATGCATCCAATTCATCTCTTCTGATTAGCTTGTTCTAGTTTCACTTACAATTTGAGATAGAAGCAGTGTAGTCCAGCAAAAATACACACAAAAATGGGACCAGCTTGCAAAAGATCGTGTAGGTACGTCTTTTTGATATGTTAGTTATGGAAGGGCCCTAACATAATGTCTTTTTATTTAGTGCTACTCGCATTCAAAACTGTATATTTCTTCAAAAATTTGTGAAAGAAATATTTTCAAACGACATCCTCTAAGACAGAATAGCATGTTTGTAGTACGAATTGTCAACAAGATGCAGGTAAATAAGTTTGCAGACGTTTACGGTTCCATATTATTTAGATATATTATAGTATGCATTGTTCCATATTATATTGTTTAAACAAATCTTTCATTTATATTTTCTAGATCATCATTATTTTTTGTGGGGCTTTAAGGCTCGTCCACATCGAGGTCATTAGAGCCCTAAAATTCTGTACAGGTAGGGAAAATACAGTTACGCACCAAGGAGAGTCAACATGACTCTCCCCGCTTGTGGGACTCTCCGAACGACTCAAACATACCCACTAAAAACCCTCCTGAACTATAATATATCCGAACATATATCAAAAGACGAAGAGGAAGAAGAAGAACAAGGAAAATGAAAGATACCCTAGCCCTCGCAACCTAATAGCGTCGGGATCGAAGAGAACAAGAGGTGACCAAGGAAGGTCAGGAAAGAGAAAGGAAGGAGCCTTGCACAAGTGAGTGGAAGTAATGCCAGACTCAGCTCGGGTCCTCGCGTTTGCCAAATAAGCACTTACTAGATGTAAGTCCCCGGGGGGGGGGTAGATTATCATTAAATTCCTCGGAAAATAGCTATTCATTAATATTCAGTATGACAATATAGAGGTGATTTTTATGTTTAAGTATATTATTTTATTGAACTATTCGTAATTTAAGAGAACTGCGTGACCTGTGGGTGGACTTGTTTCTAAATACCCCCGACAACCTATCAAATCCTGGCGAATCGATCACAAGCCAAAACACTGCTCTATAGCGTGCCAAAGGCGGACTCTCACATTATTAAGCAATATGTTGTCTGAATAGTGTATATTAATTCGCAAAAGTCCGAAAATTTTTATGTTTCTATACTGAGTAATAATGTGGCGCAAATCACGCAACAGAAAGTTTCGTAGTTTCGAGCATTAAAAGTTGTATTGACAATTTCCTATTTTTTTCATCTTTTACCTACTCCATTTCGAGATATTTAAAATTTACGTGTTTTTGATAACCCGACTTATCTTCCAAGATGTGTAAACGTTTTCTGGGAGAAACGACGCTGGTAATCTGCGACCGTGCCTTGCTTTACTTCCTTAATATATAGTTGAACGGTTTTGCCAACTGTTTTATGAAGTCGATCTTCTGAGGTGCCTGAGTAGGTTTGACGCAGATTGTTCCTCCCAGCTCTGGATTTATCGAGCATTTACGAGATTATGGCAGTTTTGTCTATAGATCTGCTGTCTTAGGATGTGTGATACTGTCCATTATGCAGAATCTAACTACGGGAATTAGTTCCATTCGTAATGAAACCAAAATGGTTCATTTTTCGTAAGAATTGTCTCCCTTCGGCTTCTGCTTCTTATGTTACAACATGTCCGTGAGTTCACCTTACACGAACATCCGAGGAACAACTTGGTGTTTCAACCTTCCCCTTCTGTCCATTTTCAAAACAGGAGAAACGAAACTGTTTGGGTATCGCTCTGAAGAATTTCTGGAACACTTGTATATGAGCGCACCAAAAGGTTTTATTGCGTTTCCTCCTTCGACTTGGCATAAGCCAAATATTAATTTCGAACTTCTGCGGAATGAAGAGAACACTCCAGTTGCGAACATATTGATAGGTCTATAGCAGTCCATGACCCTGTGGCATACGCAAAGTGGGTCATCATCCCGGTGTTCATTAGACATAAATCTCACGCTCAAAAAGATAATTCAGCAGACGGCCCCTGGGGCAATTTCCCCGCGGAACACCACAGTCCACTGGGCGTTGAAATCTCCGAGGAGGAGGAATGGTCGAGGGAGCTGGTAAATTAAAGGGAAATCTTCGAGAAATCTCGTGCCGGAGGAAGACATTTTGAACACGCGGTAATAGCAGGTATGCAGCAAATTTTGACTTCTATAGCCTGGATTTGAGTTTGTAGAAGAACGGGTGAGGAGAGGATAGTATTTCTAACAAACACGACAACTCCACCTCTTGCTCGTTCTCCCGTGGTATCGTCATATCTGAAACTGCTGTATCCCCGCAGACAGGGAGAGTGTTCTGGTGAAAGGTATGTCTCTTGCAGGCAAATACATATCGGATTGCGGCGCGTTAAGAGCTGTAGCTCTTCACGTTGAGTTCCATGTTGATGGAGTTTTCGGCTTAACGGGAACGACTTGAACATCTTTCTTCCCGCATTTGGACTGGCATGATTCCAACGTTGTCGTAGACACATTAGTGAAATCGGCTTCAACGGAAACGTTTTTCTTCACTACAGGAGTCTTCACTGCGGTGGACTAACTGGTAGGAAATACAGGGTGTAAAATCCTGTATTTCTTTAGTGCTTCACCGTACGGGATCTTCTCTTGCACCTTTCGTGCTTCATCGTACTTCTTGATCTCCTGCACTTTTTTTCCTCCAGAAAGGCGACGCACTCCCTGCTTCATACCGAGTGACTGCCTGTGCAATTAATGCACTTCACAGGCCCCGGACATGAAACGCTGGGTTCGTGTGCCTCCTTCCCGTACTTCCCGCATGTATCACGGCCCTTACAGAATGTCGTTATATGTCAAAATCTCTTGCATTTGAAACACCGTAGAGGATTTGGAATGAAGGGTCGCACCGGCAGGTTAAGCCATCCAGCTTTAAGATCTTTGGGTAGTTTAGGACAGTCATATGTCACAATGAAGGAACTGGTCTTCTGCAGAACACCGTCAACCTTCCTCATGATTTGACTGACCTCAACTACGTGGTCAGCCTCCCATTCTGCAACAAGTTCTTTTGTTGACATATCCATAATACTCCCTTGCTGCGATTAAGTGCATCATGGAGTTCGTACTTGACAGGGAACTCTCCCAGTTGTTTACACTTTAAGAGGTTCAAAGCCTGTTTGTTGGAGTTGGTTTGCAACATGGATCTATTCCTCAATCTTTTGGTTTCTTTAAGTGAGCCACAGATATCTTCCAAAGCTTTATGTATGTAGAAGGGCGAAACTTTTTCTAAAGTTTCTTCCTTTCTTGTCATTAAGATAAAAACATTCTCATGCAGAATGATCTGTAATTTTTTCTTTTTTTTCTTCTATAGCGAGAGTGCTGTGTAACCTCGGCCGCTTCGAAGATGCTTGGGTGCGTAACACGCCTTGCGGTCCACCCACTTCGCAAGGTGACACATATTAAACTTCTATCATTTTATCCCACTAGTTCGGAGGAAAATATGTCTGGTGACGTGGAGCCCCCACATCACGCCACTAAGCCTTTTTCAACTGAGGTGCGGCAGTTGCCCCAGAGGTTGTCTGCTTGCGAGTGTTTATCCTCATCACCCATTCACCTAATCGGAGCGTTAACACACCTTGAGGTTAAGGGATTTCTTTTATAGAGGTTTAATCGTTACTCGTGACCCAGCCGATGAAGGCAAGATCTCAGCCCTTTCCAACACGCAACTTTCCACCATCACGCCAATGGTGGTCGCTGAAGCATGCTCAAAGTTTGCGGTGTCCTAGGACTTGTGGCGCAATACCAGTCCCCAGCTCGGGGCCGTGGGTTCGCCAAACCCATACTCAGTTGAAACTGAACCCCCTGAGGGGAATAATTGTATTTATTATTATAATTATAGGTATATATTGTGTCGATTTTTTAGGTTTTATGCACCATTCTCAGAATAGTTTTATTTTGTTAGGTTTTTATTGTTATATTTTAGCTACTTTGTTTTCTATGTTGATAATAATTCTGTAACAAAATATTGATTTCTCTCTTTGAGTGCGTACAAAATCAGTATCATTAAATCTTGAAAATAGCTCTGCAACAATTACAACTTAAAGAATTGAATCTTCGCATGTTATTTTTTTGTTTAATAAAAGATTTTGTGTAACAAATTTATTTTTAATTAATAACCTGAACAAAAATTTTGTACCCTAAAATCATAGTGTTTTGTACAATAAACTATTTTCTAGTTCTCTAATGTAAACACATTGTTTACATTTATCATTAGATTTAATGTGAACCAATAAGAAATATCCGACGTGACATGATTTCAAAAATTCCATTTCAATTTAGTGTTCTTTAAAATTGTATGAAATAATACACTGTCATGAAGATAATAACGTAATCTCCTTCATTGTGAGTCTTTTAAAATATGATTTAATTTTAATGTTACGTATTGTGCTAATTAATGCTATAAATTAAAGAGACATCTGCTATATTATTCAGGCGAATAAAATAGTATGGCTATGTAAAAGCTCACCTTAATATTGTCATATAGAATATTATTTACAAATTGTGTCAGTTTTGTAGAAAATTCAGTATATTTCTTACAAATAAAACTATTTCTTTTGTAGGAGCTTTCGTTAAAAATATGTTGCAATGCTTGACGTAAATTGACAACTTATACAATTTTTGGTAAAAATATACATTTTTTTAAAGAAGCTAATTATCAATACCTATTTTGTCGGCAATGCTCGTTGAAACACTGTACTTTTAGAAATTTACTTTTATTTAGAAGTAATAAATATATTTTTTCTAAGAAACGCTTTGAGGATTGCAAGTTAAAATGATAATTTTACTAGACTAATGTTTTTTTTCTGGAGAAAAGTTAACCAATTCTTATCCCTCACTTCTTAAACAAGAAAAAGTAAATTCGAGGGCTGAGATAAAGGAATTTCGAATCAGATTTAAGATACCAGGTAACTGGTTTTAGAGAATAAGTTACATGAAAACACATAATATATAACTCAATCTATTTACTGAAATAATAGCTTCATTCACTCGGAGGAATATCCCAAATTTGAAGTGACTAGCATATCCGTATAAAGGTGTAGTCCTATGGAACCAGATTGGTATATTTCATGATATGAGAAAAGAATCATACTTGGAACTCTTCACACTTTTTTACAATGAGTTTAAACATGAATATTAAGGGATTATTACCAAACCTTATTCGAACCACAAAGCAAAATTTATGAATCATGGTGATTTACCGGCTTAAGTGTATTAATTCCTTGTCCACGTATTTTGGTTACAACCCTTGTATTACGTTACAGTATACAGTGTTTCACAAATGAGGGTGGATTTGCCTTTGTTAACAATGGTCATTAAATGTAGGTCAATTATGAATCACCCGTGATTATCGGATCGCTATACTGCGTTTCTACACTGAATAAATCAGACGTCTGGTCAATTAGTTAGCAACAGAACGTATGGTTCAGCATTAAAACCGTTTTCCACAACAGCAGTTCGCGGACTGCACTGGGAGTTGAAAATATATTAAAAGTTCATGTTGAAATGTTTCGTCAAATCACTTCGTTTTGAAAAATAAATCATCTACAATTTTTAAAGACGCCTTCAATGACTTTGAAGAGTTTATAAATGTAAAAACATAAAACTCATACAAATCTGGCAAACCATAACTAGACTTTTTTACCGTAATGACAACCAAAACTAATTTTAGTTATTTTTATGGCACAGTTATAATTTATCCTATCCTATCCTAATGTATAAAAACGAAATTTAAAATTAACATTTTCTGATTAAAGAATTGAATTAATTGAGGTACAAAACATCAGTAAATTAATTGAAATTCCGAAACAACTTGTGTAGAGTATTATAGCACCAATCAAGTTCTAAAAAGAGACAGCCAGTGACTAGAGACGTATTTATTTTGATACTTTTACCATGATAACTGCCTCCAGTTTCCGTAACACACACACACAAAATACATTCAAAACCCAACCTTACATTCTTACGGATATGTTATGTGGATGTTCTTTACATAATATTTTTCGTTACGTTCATATTTTCCATATGTGTGTGTTTGTTCTGTGTTTAATGATTTGTGAAGACATGTTTTTGTATTTAAAATTATCATTGTTATATCACAATCTACTCAGATAATACCTCCTCGTGACAGCTCGCGCTACGTATCACTGGTTCAGGGAACCCGCGAATAAATAACTAACATACGGAACCTTATATTTCGGAGATGGTAAATGTTCTATTATTGAAGAGAGTTATGTTATAAAAATTGTCATTGTAACAACTTGTAGAAATAGTTATAAAAATGCGAATGTCAATTTTAAGGGCAGGATTTTCAGAATTCTGTAGTGGTGTGGAGAAATGGAAAGTGCTGCACCTAATACCTTTCCAGTACGTATAAAAGTCTTGAAGCGACAGGAGTCGAAATAACCGAACTAACTAGTATGCCACCTTCCCCCTTCCAAGTTCGACACACTGCGACTGCAATTGATGTAAAAATTAGACATTTCAAATATATTTTCAATAGAAAGTGATCCACAAAACTCTGTTGCAAGCCAGTAATACTAACTTTTAGCACATTCTATAGTCCATTTATCGAAACGAAGCAAAGCGTTTTATCCTGATTGCCTGAAAATGTTTTGCAGGTAGACCACAAAAGAATGTGTTTTTGGCGTTTCTCATCTAGTGTTTTGAAAATGTTTAATTAAAACCTATAATGTTTTTTTCAAAAATAATTTCCTATAAATATGTATTTTATATTTACTGTTGGTGACTGTTTGTTGGGTAATTCAAAATTAAATGAAATTTAAAGGTTTTATTGACTGAAAAATTTGCAAAGTAAGCGTGATGATTTTACGGGCAATGGATGGTCGTTAAATGTTAATATTGGTCTTGATAGATAGTTGGTATCGATTGAAGTAATAAAGAGATGTTTAGTGAAAATAATAGTAGTTGTGTTGTTTCCGTGAAGTCATTTCTCACAATAAATCCCGCGGAGGGAACATTGAGCACCCGAAAAAGATAAGGACTCTTGGTGAGTGAGCTGGTCCGAAGCACCTGGTTGGTTTAGGTATTGACTTTTGGATTGATAATTGGTGTTGCATTTAATTGGAGAATCAAGTGATGACACACGCAAATTCACCTCTGGTGACTACCCGAAGTGTGTCCGTGCAATTGAGGACACCCCTTCTACCTGACTCAGGGAATTTTGCGCAATTGATGCCCACCCCTAATAATATTTGCTGAGTATATATTTAATTTTCCTTTCTCGTGACTGTAATATAGGTGATAAAAACTATGTTTGATGAATCTGTTTTCCATGTGTCTTCAATAGTCACATTTGCACCCAATATGATTATGTCGAAATAATTAATGACGTATATTTCACAATAGACATGTGAGGAAAAATAAAGAGAGAAACCCATTTAATGACTTCTTTAGAAGAATAGGTTAAAAGATATGGAACAATGAGTTGAGCTTTGTGTGTGCAGTGACGACTCTATGGCGGTGGAGGGGGCTAAGGGGGCCAACCACCTCCCCCACCACCACCACTAGATCTGAACTCTCTACAGATAAAATTGAAATTGATGAAAAGCATACTTTGTAAGTAGCTTCCCATATTATTGACGCGTTGTATGGAAGGCAATTGGCAACGTCTTTCTTTACGGGAAATTTACCTGCTTTACAGAGAATGTGACGTTTGAAATTTGTCTTTTCTTCATGCCATCTACATACGGCAAGCGGATTTAAATTCATTTACAGGATGCCGCATTTCCTTCCATACGTTGTGTAGTCTCTCTGTACATTATAAGCTGTTTTCTATCTCGCTAGTAGAGCTTTTATTTATTGGTCCTCGGATTAAGAATTAGGAAGTTGTTTTAATGAATATATCCCAACAAAACTTGATTGAGATTTTATTTTAAAACTTGCATACATTTGTTGTTTGTTCATTATGTCTGCATTATAAATATAATTTCGTGAAGTATTTGCTTTGTATCTTTATAAAATTCTGATTTGTTCACGAAATCCTTATCCTTTAATATGTATTTCCCATTTAAGCAATTAATAATTTTGGCTACTAAATAATTTTCATAAATTGTTAATTATCTATTTGATGAGTTGATGTATTTTCTTTCAAAATGTAACCATTATCTTTTAATAAAATATATCAACTGATCAAATTTTATAACCATAACCTGTGTTGTAAAATCATAGTTTTCAAGCAGAAGTGATTATTTCATGGTTTCCAGATCCCTCTTCGGTTAGCCCCCCTTGATTACGGTTTAGATCCGCCAATGTATTTGTTTGTAAAAAAGCGTGTAATGAATTATTTATATCATAAGAAAATAAACATATATTTTTAAATGTTACTTTACTGCATTGTCCAGAATTAATAGCACCAGAAGAACTATCATCTTGCAGTGAAATAGAGTAAATCGGGATTGTCCGAAAGTGTAATTATCCAAACTGACATCATGTAAAAGAAAATAAACAAAAGCAACACGACGATGTCGAACTGAAAAGTAGATAACTGACATAAAGAGCTTGAAGTACTACTTCAATACTTCGTATATTACTGATTGGGCCGCAAAGTAAGTCTTAATTATTGTTAAACATGTACATATACACATATGACATATACGTATTTCGTTTGACGTTAATTTTTTTTCACTACGTACTACACGGTAAATACAAATAAACGAAGTTTTTTTGTACAAACATAATTGTTTTGCATCTTTCTTTTTTTTCGTGAATTTTGATTATCCAACGATTTTACTAAGTGAACCATTCCTGGCAACATTATATGAGATAATAGCCTTTCTACTGTACTTAAAACCGAAATTATTGGACTGAGACCATTCTTTGAGTGTTATGAGAACCAACTCTTAGAGAATAATAAATTTTGTGTGCAATAACATGAGATTCAGTCAAGTAAGACTTTTCGTGAACCACTTACATCTGAAGTAATGTGATTTCTAAGGGTTATCTTAAAGTTTTATTTCTCCACTGAAACAAAACATGGTAAAAAACATATGTGACTTACCACGGATTTGGATCGAGAATCCTAGGTTATTCCTTCGCCTGCTCCAACTGCTTGACTGTCTGAGCCTGGTCGGCTGTATCCTTTTACACGGAATAATGGTCCTCGGAGTTCTATCATCCGTAGTAACAGAATTTAAACGCGTTGTCTTCCGTAGGAAAAATATGGACCAACTTTTCCTTTCTGTCTTGAGATAATACTGCATGGAGTTATCAACGTGATAATGTATTTCCACGTTATTCTCGGACTGAAGACAGTTTCGGCTGAGTTGGTAGCTTTATTCTCTCGTCGAAACGGCGTCTCTCATTCCGTTTCTGATAGTTCCAGAGCACAAACAAAAGAAAGTGGAGAAGCCAAAGGCGTCTCTCGGGAGTGCTTTGTTTCTGGAGATTTTATCACATCATTGTTAACATTTCTATTACCGTGCTGTTATGTTGATCCTACATGTGATCCCACATTATCATGCATTATACATTGAGGATTTTCGTGAGAAGACAATTTGAATCTACTTAAATGGAGATTTTACGTTTAATTCAGACTTTGAATCATCTCCCAGTTGTATCTCTCATACAACATTAATGAGGAAAGATACCCAAATACACTAATACATAGCATATTAAAAATACTTTAATTCTCGTATTGTATTATTTTATAATATAGAGTATGCAATAATTTTGAGATAATTAAATTTTGGAGAAGATAGTGGTTTTTAATAAAATATCTGGTTAAATAGTATTCCTATGAAAGAACATCGGAAAGTTGGAAGGATAATTCTATCTCATAGAGTTAATTGCTGAACCAGTCACATTAAAAATTATCCTCGTTTTCAAAGTATTTTAAACATTGTCGAGTGTCTAAAATATCTTAATACTTTTTTACTGAGACAATGGGCGTTTGTAAGATAATGGGTGATTGTAAATTAAAGAACTGTTGAAATAAATGTAATGAAATTCATAACAAGACAACAATTCATTACAAAACTGTCTGAACTAATTTTGACTAACTTTGACATATTTTGAAAAGTGATTGACGCTGCCCAAATTTCATTTGTTAAATTTGTTTATTTTGCTATTATATCAAGGTGCGTCAACGTATGAACTTCTGGCAATACCTCCTGTGATTTTGCTATGAATAATGTGGAGAGTGCAAATAATTCTAATGAATATATCAATAATACTATTATGATCTCCTTTAAATCCTTTGTGTAGTTGAAAACGTTCCATGGCCTACTTAATATGCGACAGTTAGTAGTATAGAATTTAAAAATGATGAAAAAATATTTCACTTTTTTATTATTCCTTGCCTTATTTTCTTACAATTTCTTTTGACTTCATGTATTCATTGTTTTTTTATTAGATCAAGCCATAATTCCACACTGGTTTTACACAACTATTAAACCATAAAATATTTTAAATTTATTTAAAACCAATTTATAAATATTTCAAAACGTGGGAAACAATCTTCGAGAGAAGTAAGTAACATACTTAGTCAAACACCTATACTTTGTGGTGAGTATGTTCTTACTCATGAACAGAAAGGAAGGAAAAGTACAAATACAAATATAATGTGTTTCTAGTGTGGGTAATGTTTTGGAAGGTGTGTTCGAGAACACAGGACTGATGAGAATCGATAACGAAAATGTTTCGTTCAATCTAATAATAAATGAAAATAACTCAAATCAATCACCTATATGATAAGAAAGAAGTTAAAGCGTTCTGACATTTTATATCAAGACAATTGGTTATGAAATATTATGCTTTTAATTTTCTTGTTCCTACACGTTTTGGTTTGATATGTTTATACAAGAATTTAATTTCATTACAGTAAGTCTTTGTACATTGCTGATGAAAAGGTTTATCCTGTAAAATACTCTAATAAGTAAAATATGTAAAAAGTAAATTGAATTAGTCATTTCTGAACGAGTCAATGGAACAATCAGCCCACATTGCGGTATTTGTCTAAAAAGACACAAAGAAAATGGAGATAATGGGTAAATGTTAACATGAAATCGGGGTACAGGTAAACATGGAAGGGTCAATATACAATTAAAAGTTCCCACTATTACAAATATGTTTATATTGTCACTCGTTTCATAGTCTGAAAAGACAAATCATCACTTAAAATTACCTCCTTGTTCCTAGAGTAAGGGAAGGAAATAACACATTCGAAATCTTTGTTGCAAGATTTATGAAGAAGAGGTTCAGGTTTTATTGGTTGGGTTAATAGAATAACTTTCACGTATTAAGACTTTGAAATAGAGGTGCGAAAGGGATACATTCAAAATTTTATTACCCGCCTGACCCTACACGCACAATCCCTCCGACGCTCGAGAATTGACTGCTGTAGACGGCATGCTTTTCGCTGACCCTCTCTCCTCTCTCTCTCTCTCTCTCCCTCTCCTAGTTACTCACTATCAAGGGCTTTCTATAATTAATTCAATAGGTTTTTAATTTCATAAGAAGGGTAGGGCTTAGCTCAAAAATCCATTGTTATAATCGTCCACAACACCAATGAGAAATGCATAAATTAAAAACTATTGAATTAACATAATTTATCTAACGCTGTTGGCAAGTTCACAATTTCAGAAAACCTACTTATCTCGTTTAAGATTGATTACCAAGTTTAAATAATAGAATTGTTTTCTCTCTCTCTTTCCCTTGTTAGGGTTCATTCGTAAATTACGTCTCGGTCTTGGGGGTGGGGGTGGCGAAACGTGTTGGTGATGAGGGGAACCGGGGGTATTTTAAGAAGCGTGACGTTACATTTGGTATATCATATACGATTAACATTGTCTCAATTTAGGCAAATGATGGGAGGGAGATAATTACTGTTTACGATGGGAGGGAACAGGTAATTTCGTGATGTCACGTTAAGGAGGGGTTACTATGAAGAAGAGTGACACGGGATAACGGGGGGGGGGTAAGATATCCTCAGATATCACATGATGTAATTTATTAACCTTATTGGTTTTTTTAAAAAAAATTGGAATTTGATAAATTCGAGTATAAACCCAGAAATAATAAATTTGAAATGCACATTATACAGAAATAAATCACCACGGTACAATGAATCCATCCTCTATATTCGAAACCAACAAAATTGATACGGAGTGACAAGATAAATGTGTCAAGTAGTGAACGATTGTAAGAAGTTGGAACTTTTTCCGAGAGTGGATTGCTACTCTCTGAACTTTCGTATTTACTCTTAAACGGCGTCGATTCAAGATATGTAGTGAAAAATTAACCTATTCTAGTTCAAGAAGAAACAATCGAAGAACAATATTTATTTTCTAGTCAGTACATCCGTTTTATAAGAAACACACTTCTTGTATCCCAACCAATCGAATTTGATCAAGATTTTTAATAATAAGAGTTTTCAAGAAATCTTTCGACAAAAATACATCTAGAGCATCTTATTCCAGCTGTTTTAGTTAAGGCTTTATAAAATGATTATAGAAATCAAATGTTGATCGGTTGAAAATGTTTTCTACTGGATATTTAAACTTATTTGAAGTTCTGGAATTTAATTTTACACAATTTTTAAATGTGCAGTAGATATTATTAATAAATATTCCATTGTGACATATCATTTTTATAATCTTATAAGCTATAAAATGATAACGATTATCAATTTGTAAAAGATTTTTATTCAAAGCATAAATGTTAGAAATATGTTGTTAGAGATCGATCATTGTTAATCAGTTTGTAAATAAATGAATGGATGAATATACTAAATTTACTATAGCCGGTTGCAAAGTGGCTGTGCAGTTTTTAATGTCATGTACGGAAAATTAATACCTTATTCAATAATTAATTTTACTTTATCAATGTGTTTGAAAACAGATTTTTCTGTTAACATGTTGAAAAAGATAATGATGGTCTATATACTTTGCAAGAATATAGTAATTAATTTAGCATCTTCGAACTCAGCACAAAGGTCGTTTCAATGTATCTTGTTCCTATTGTACTTTCTGATTTCCTTTTCTTGTGATGGTAATGTAAAATTGGAGGTAGAAAAACATCATGCAAATGTCTGAGTATAATTTAAATTGTGATGTTATATTACCTTTCCGTGGTAATCTATTTTTCCTGCATATCATCATAATATAATAGGTTATATATGGTAAATGTTCAGTATCTCATCATGATGACACCCATGAAGATCAGAGTAACGGTGTCATAATTTTGGAATAGTAATGAAGACTTGTTAAGATAACCACGAGACCTGTGGAAACTGCGACGAAGGGAGCCAGTGTTACAGATAATGTACAACGAAGAAAGGGGACCAATATGTATGCACAGTACACGCAAACAACTGTCCAATACTCATCACGTGTCAGAGGCGTGTTGTCCGAAGTTTAAGCAGGCAATGGAATAAATCAGTGTTAAGACAGATTATGGAGATTAGAGTATTCAAATAAAACTCACAGAGAGGAACTCGAGAATTTGGAGAGCACATAAGGAGAACCATCTCCATTGCCAGCGTCAAAGAAATTTACGCTAATAGTTGTGCATATTTTATGTTTTATACCTTTGGCATACCGAGTTATATGTACAAAAACCCATAGACATCAATAACAATTTTGTAACAAAAATGGAAATTTTATCCTTGGGTAAATAAATCATAAGAAACATTCAAGCGATTTTGCTCCGCAAAGGAGATGGAATTTTTACTGGTAAATATTTATTGTCTATTTAGCAAAAGAATAGAGAGAGATTTGAAAATTTTAGAAAATATACGAGAGGATTTCAACGGAGAAGACTTAATGCGCTATAATGCGTACCAATGCGCGATACGAATTGTGGAAGACGGGAGATAAATTACAACTAGAAGAGGGAAAAGCTTAGAAAACTTTACAATAAAGTACGACCTTTCAGTGAATAACATCGGTGAATAAGCTATAGGCATGACACTGAGCACAAAATTAAAGAAAATTGGGATTAAAAATTCAAATTCTTTATTCCATAAATTAAATCCCAATTACCATAAGAGGATTATAATTATCGTGACAATAAAATTCGGAAACATGATCTGGCTGAAAGAGACTTTTTGCATCTGCGTAAAGCAGGGATCTCACAGCTTCGGTCTTTCGATCTGCTCTAACCGTTTGCCTTTCCTGCTCCTCGGAGCCCGTTGTTCTCCATGGTGAACGGTAATAGGTAAATTAAATGCAGGAAAGAACAACCATCGATTAGCAAATAATGAGCTAATAAGGAGTAAACTATTTCTCTAGAATGAGAATTAGATAAACACCTAGACAAGATGCAGTTGGCGATACTTCGGCTAGTTGCGACATGTTTGAAGAATGGTAGAAGTGGGACAACTGGAAATCTACAGTGGACGTCTGAACTCATTAAGCTAAAAAATGATTTCATACAAAATGTGGAGGATATTGAAAGTGGAACGTTTGAGGAGGAATGTACAAGAGAAAAAAATGTGAAAAGGCCTTTTAAGAGACGCGAACTTAATATACGTTAGTAGTAAGAAAAAGAAGTGGAAAGAAGTGGTTAAACTTCATAAATAGAACTTTTAAGAAAATTAGCTTCAGACTACCTCACTTAACAAGTATGAATAGGGCTAAAAGAAAAGAGTTAGGGACTGATAGTGGGAAACGGGGAAAGGAGAATCAATTTAAAAAATCTTGACATTAAAGAAGCATTTATAGGCATTTTAACGAAAACAGGGAAAACTCTAAATGGGAACGAATGATATAAGATGCTGACGCAGATGGAATAACAGTAAAGGAATTGAAAAGCGTATCTCCAAAACTTGGGAGTATACAGAGGACGATATAATGGGAACACGTACTAGGTGGTAACACACAGTAGTAAAGAAATGAAAGGCAAGAGGTTGTTCATCTACAATAGATGTTACCTAGAGGGAACTTCCCATAGAGGAGGAAATTTGGCAAAATAAAATTCTCCATAAAAGGATGATACAGAAGATCAGATTTTAATGGTTAAATTAATATTATATCTGTGAGAGAATAATGTATTAATACTAATTGATAATCAAAGTTTCAGAAAATAGTTCTGCGGTTAGAGCAGAGAGGTTCAGAAAAGGTTGTTCTACGAAAAACGCAGTAACAAAAGTAGTTACTGGAACAATTGGAAAAGAGAGAAAAAACATTATTTAGTAGACTATTACAAAAAAAGCGAAGTATAAAGTAATTGATTGCTCTTCTGGTATGTTTTAGAGGGTAAAAATGGTTTCGATTTCACATGAAATAAAGAAATTTGTATAAAATATGTAGATTATGCAAGTCGAAAATGTGTATTAAAAATAGTTTTGTAATTGTGTTAAAGTGTTGCAACATTCTTAATATTCATCAAAAGTTCATGCTTTTTTAGAAATTTTGATAAAAATGATACCTTATTTTATTCATTACACAGAATTTCACTCGAGAAACGCATTCCTTAACTCATAAAATGTGAGTCATAAAATGTGAGATGGTATGAATTATTTTTCAGGAAAGTGAATTTAAAAGTCAATTTTTCTCAGTTTCAGTGTTGCAGTTTTGGTTGTCAAGATAATTCTTGAAGAATGAATCTTTAGACCTTAAGTATAATCTATGAACAAATTATTGTAGTTTAAGTGAGTATTTCGAACCTATGTGGTAGTGCGGATTGGCAATATATTAAGGAAGCAATGAAGAGAAAAATGATACCACTAAAACTATATAATATATTCAGCTTATATTTGGAAAACAAGACACTTGATTTGGATATAGATGATGAAAGAATTAAGGAAATTTACAAAGGTTATCCACAGGGGTCAATTTATGGGCCTATTCTTTCATTTTGTGGAATAATATATTCTAGTTAAATATTTAATATTAGGAATAAAGGAAGTACATGTTTGAGTAGCCTATGATGAGTATGTGGCTTACTGCTTGAAGAAAACAGAAGACTATAAATTGAATGGGAAGCTCAAGATTCCATAAATGGATGAGACCACTAATGTTAAGAGTTTACGGTAGAAATAATATATTCATAAATCAAGTTTAATTGATTAGGAAACGCCAGAGTAAACAGGAGAGATCTTATTACACTTCCGAGAAGAAATAGTAATAATATACCAAGGAAAATGTGTTATTTAGGAATTATAACAGATGAAAATATTATGTATATGGACCATCTCGGGATGATCACAGAAAGAGTAAAAAGAAATTATTACCATATACCAATCGACTACTCAATATTTACAGAGAAAACGCGGGATTTATAAATACTTTACACAGGGGAATCGCGATAGATGGTCTCTACAGTATGGGGCCATTAAGCAATTATAACTCACTATTAAAGATAATGAAAAACATTGCAGAGAATGTGCTTATTAAACAGTGTCTGATATGGAACGTTGTCGACCGATAAATTAGAGGTGCTTACTAGAATTTGACAGATTGATACAAATACAAAATTTAAAGAGTAGGATAACCTTGAAGAGAAATTGGAAAATATGAATAAATTGCGAAGAAATTTCTCTGAAGAACAGATCTAAGAAGGTTGGCAAAACACGATGGAACAAGATTTAGAAAGGAAGGAACATATGAGTATATTAAAGTCTAACATTTAGGGAAAGAAATAAGAAATTTAAAGTGGAAATTCTACGCCTTATATAATAGAAACTCTAATTGGACGTGCAGATTTAATAATTATTTGACAAAGATACAGAAAAGGTGAACAAAAATTGCATTTGTGGCGAAAGAGTTGATGACATACACTGCATGTTCTTTATTTAGTGACGGAAGAGGAAATTCATTAATTTAATGGGGGAAGAAACATATTTTAAATTGTAAACAAGAACTTACTAATACACATGGAAGATAAATTTGAAAGTTTTCAACGATATGTAGAAGAATTAAGAATAATTAGAAATACACCAAAAGTTGATAGTAGAGATACTTTTACCTCCAAGTGATGGGGACGAGCAAAGATAGACGTTATGGAGGTGCTACAAAAAATGTTAAAGGAAATAATTTTTTGATAAAGTGAAACCCTCGAATGACGATGTTGAACACGGGGTAGTCACTAAGGTAGGCTAAAAGAAATTAAAAAAAACGATCATAGTATCGAGATATTTTTGCCATTAAACCATATTCAATTATTGAAATCTCTAGAGAAATGTTTAAATAATGTGAAATTTTTAAATAATGAATTTATACCAGTGATTTTTTAAGTCGTATACCACGAATGTTCGCTCGGAAGTTTATTAATAGTCACGCAGATTTAGTCAGATGAATGACTTGAGAGAATCAAAGATAAGACATATTGTACATTAGGGTTCTTTACAGCATTACTTCCGAGAAGAGAACATCAGAGACGCCAAGATTTTTGTTCTCATTTATTAATTACAGAGATAGACTAGTTGCAGGAATGGATTGAAGAGAGCACTATAGTCGGAAGATATGCTCTGGTACAAATCTTTGAGAATGCGTTTGTTTCTGTCAACATCAAGCATAAAAGTACATGATGTAGTTAATTGGTGTCTGGATTCCAATTCTAATGTTGCTGGATTTAGAGACGTTAGGTGGAACTCCATGGATAATTGATGGGGTGATAAATGTCTAACACCTCCTGGAACTTTCAAAGTGTATGTTTTAAAAGTGATTTTATTTTCATTTTATTACTCATTCATCCTATGTTATAATATGTAATGTTATAAGTATTTTGAAACTAAATAAAAAAATATTCCTTAATTTTAATTTATTGGAATCACTTTTATTTGTAATCTGTTTATGCTCTAGCTTCCAAGATTGTGAGATGAAAAATTTCAAAATTTGATGATTTTTAGGAAATGTTTAGATCATTTCGTACCTCTTTGTTTAATTATATCATAAAAACATCACCTCAGGAGTCTTTCGGACTTTTCAAGATCTGAAATATTATTTGAAAGCTTTTAGTGGTAATGGAAAATTAAGATAATTAAAAATTAATTTTCCATGTTTTCATGGGAAATTATGCTGACATAATATCTGATTAAAGAATCATAAACACCAATGTAGTATTACAGTGAATTCATGGATTGTTTATACAACATTTCATTTATGGGAAACGAAATGTAAGTTATATTTCATAAAAGTATCTTTATCCATAATTGTTATTAATTAGCTCTGAATTCATTGAACATTTGCAGTGAGCATAGCTGTATGAGAAGAACAAACAGTGCATTGTGGCAGCAATTCCCGAACAAAGTCTCCAATTTTCCTTCAAGGATATTCGACAAAGCCAGTGTGAGACGCATTGCGACAAAGCGTAGTTAATATGATAGCACCGAAACGACTCAATGAGTCCTACAATCGATCCATTTCCTTTCCCTTGTACTTAATTAATACTGGGACATTTTCTATCATATCGGCGTCGATCACGACTTGTAGATTGTCGTCTGTCTCGAATCACATGTCACGTATAATGACACGTGATTTTTACATTCAGTTTCGAAAGAGTATCAGATATTGATAAACGAGATTCAATATATCATCTATGCACACGTGCCGCTTTAGTGCTTGATTTTTTTCAAAATTCGATGTAGATTTTTAAATTTCTTTTTAAGTACATTCCTAGTTCTAGGCGTGATGGATGAGATTCAAAATTTTGGTACGCATGTTTTCCTGATAATGCCCGTGTGGATATCCGAACAATTCTTCAGAATTCGATTTGGAGTTTTTATTTTACTAGATTAAAACGAGATGAAAGAAGGTAATTAAGGGGTTGAGTGGATGAAAGTGTTAGTAACTAAGTGTTAGTTTGAGATTATTAGTACAATAATAATCCAAATAGCTGATGTTCCAAATATGTCGCTAATATATCACTAAACACCTTCATCCACTCGACGCATCAATTATGTTTTGCTACTAATCTCTTTCCAAAACACAGTGTTCACATTTTAATTACACAAACGTTTCCATTCAAGTCGTGATAGCAGCTGGAAGACGACCTCCTCCTCTCCACGCGACCGGAAGCGGCTCGTTTACGACGGCGCTCGGTCTCATCAGACGCGGCTTCCCCCCCCCCCCCCCCCCCCCCCCCCCNAACGAACCACCACTTAACGCGTGTATGAGACAAGTGGCATGCACCCTATCTGCAGTGCCCCCCACTCCGCCACACGCCGCCGCCGCCGCCGCCGCGCAGTACCGCACGCTCGTGCTTCAAGTATTTCACGCAAAGCGGAATTTCCTTAAGTGAAAGGACCAGCTGCTCTAAATGATGGTTCAAGGTCCGAACAATTTCGGTTCGTCTTTACCAACCGTACAGTAGGTTCTTATGAGTTGACTGACTCGTTGCACTGCTATAGCAGTGATCTTATTATTACATTTAGAGTGTTCATTTAATAGGGGTTACTCAGAGTATGAATTTCACGTAAGTTCTCGTAGTTGACTTACGTTTTCATACTTTCATATTTCAAATTTTCACCTTCAATAATCAATGGGAAATTTCACTCATACACACTGTAACTTTATTTTCTCAGACTTGGAAACACGGATTTACATATTGGCACTATGAGAGAACACAAATTCCAAGCAAAACCTGTAAGGATATTTTACAAATAATATTCATAAAGAAATCATACTCATCTATGCTCACATGTTCTCATTGACATTTTACTAACTACTAAACTTGAATATTTAATAAAACGGTGTCAACTATAAGCTTTTTATTAACTGCAAAACACGTTTTCTGACAATTTTTCCTGGAAGTTTATTGAATATTTTTGGAGCTAAACATCCATAATTATTTTAGAAGACACCAATGAATAATGTCGACTATTAATCATGGAAATTTCTAGTGAATCCCTTACATCTTCCTGATGAAAAATTAAAATTAATTAAAAGTAACATTTTGACGTTTATTCGTCACCGGGAGTCAAGAAATTGTGAAAAAATATAAATACATATTATGATTGCATTTATTGAATAAGGTTATTTAGATTTTACTATTTTTTTCTTAAACCCGAATTTCCTCATTTCACTCTACCAACGGAATTGCTGTGATGGATTGTAAATTTGAAAGTAAAATACAGGAGTCAGAATCGTTTTCCTGCGTATTTCCAAATTATTCAAAATGACAGAAATAGTTTTGAAAGATGTTATGCCTTTGAAGTTCAGCATTCGTTGACAAGAATTGTGGATTCGAGGAGATAATGAACATGGAAGTTATTTCGCGTTTTCTCCCTCTCTTCGCCAATCAATGTTTTCTGAGGAAGAAGGACGTCTTCCATGCAACACGAGTATATAAAATTGATTATATCGTAAGCTGCATATATGACATAGTTACTACATTTTGAAACGTATCTACTTAATTACTATGATAATTTTGTTCATTATGCTACTTGAGCTTGAATGCTAAGGTGAAGATAAGTCGGGAATAACTCAACGACTCATGCGCTTGAGATGTTCACAGTAATTAACTGGTTTCAGTGTTTGACCTTCTCAAGTTATATCACGATTAATAAAACATTACGTAGATATTTGAGAGTAGAATGTATCTAAAAGTGGAACAGTGAAAAATACACATTCTATAAATGAGATACTAATTTGAAAACCTCTCGTAGGGAAGATTGAAAAAAAAGTAAACATGGAGTTCAAGTGTTGGGTGAAGAATAGAAACCAAGTAAACAGACATGTGTTGACTGCAATTAATGCAATAAAGGAAGTGAGAAGACAAGATACGTGAAAAGCTTTGAATTGGAATTTCTTTTTTTTCTTTATAAAATATGTGTTTAATAAGTGAAATAATGAACGACAATAGTGTGATGAAAAAGGACATACATAATATTTGTTACGAAAAATCCCTCCCTAACTGAATTCACATATCGATTTTTGTGTGTGTTGTATTCCGGTAACATCATACTTCCTCCTTAATTGTTACGCTTACAGCTTTGATGTCAGAGATAACACGTTGGACTCAGGAAACAACGGAGTAAACCATGGTTTACATATTTAGAACTGTTTCATTTTTTATCGTACTCCATTTCCTATGAAAGGAAAGGGCTACCTCTCACATGAAACAATCGGAAGTGAATTCGTTCAAATTATATTATTATGAGATTGAAGGAGAGAATAAATTTGTAATTGAATCACTCCCACAGGATGCACGTCTGTATACCTGAAAAATGTTTCGAAAATCTGTATACCTGAAAACATTTTCGCATTCCACAGTAGAAAAATTTGTAGAAGTACATGGGGGAAATATTAACTTTGATGTTCACGTCCATATCAATAAAAATTAAAGACAAATTGTCTTGAATTTTCAGGGTTTTTTTCTTCAAAAATTTGGGTAATAAGATGCAGTGATACATTATGCCTAAACATATTGCTTTGTCCATTATGTTTTTGTTTCCTGGCTATATTGAGGTTTTCTTCTCTGAAAGCATTACATTGAGATGTATTTATTCTATTTTAGGTTCTAATGTTATTTTTCCTCTTTTTTTCCAAAGCACTACGCTATTTTCATTAACCTATTCTCTTTAAACATTCCCACGTAAATTACTTGAGAAAGTTTTTATTTTGAGAACCAAGTGAAAGAACACTTAAAACTCGAGTTAACTTAACGTTCTCTCTTATTTATTGAATAAATATTTTTATTCGTCTACACATGACCTGGTTATATTCCCCCCTTCACTAATCAGAATCCAAAAATGCCAGTTTATGCTCAAATATCTCGCTATTTTAGGATATATATATATATATATATATATATATATATATATATATATATATATATATATATATATATATATATATATATNTCTTAACTTCAGATAATTAAGACATCAAATAATTAATTCTTCTAATGGTGACTAAGGTTT
Source organism: Laupala kohalensis (assembly GCA_002313205.1). Lineage (NCBI taxonomy): Eukaryota > Metazoa > Arthropoda > Insecta > Orthoptera > Trigonidiidae > Laupala > Laupala kohalensis. The sequence goes on from NNCF01129372.1 coordinate 75,219, forward strand.
TATTCAAGGACACATGTCAGCGGACATCTTTCACTATAATTGCTTTATACTTCGAGATTATCTAACATTTTGTAGCACTCAGATTTTGAGACACATTTGTGATTTACAGTTTCTAAAATCACAAAACAGAAAGAGAAAATACAGTAGTAGGGAAAGTGTTTCAATAAAGGAACACCGAAAAACACAAGAGTTCTCGCGCGGGCATGGGGCGATCTATTGTACTCAATAGTGGAGCCGCCACTATACTTGACAGAGCAATGACAGACCCTTTTCTTTAGAGTTGGTGTTGAAGAAATTTGCTCTGCACATTCTTCTCTTGTTGACATGCTATTCTGCAAACGTAAGCTAACATCGTCTTGTTACTCATCCGGGTACTCACCTGCTACATGACTACATTTTGCACACAAGGTACCCATGTAGCCAAGGGTTTTCATGACAGAATAATACGAAAAAAATGTACTCACAACTGAGACGATCGCAGAACTTTCTAAAACGAACGGTGACTTTTGCCCTTTGTTCCGTTCACTATTTTTTCTATCAACAACTTGCAGCTTGTATGGGTTACACATACTGACGAATAGCAGCTATTTCTCAAATGTTCATTCATTTAGTTCCTCCCTTATCAGAACCAAATCATTTTAAATTTAACTCTAAATAAGATTTATTTCTGTACAATATCACGTAATCTAATCGTAAAAATATGTGCTACGTAATTTATTATACTAAATGTGAATAGAAACTCCTTCGATAGCTCAAGGTTCGCTTGCCACGGAGATATCCCGGGTTCGTTTCCAGGCGCGACTTTTCACTTTTGTCTCTGCATCGATTGAAAAGTTTACCCTAAATTGTAATACTTGGATCCGGTAATTTAGATTTTATCTAGACGCTGTTCCCTCCACAATGTTTCTAGTGAGTAAACCCACGTAGAGTTGGGCCTTACTAGAACTCGTCATCCTAGTCGTTAGTTGGTCGAAACGAGAAATACATACATATATCTGAATGAATGAAATTATTTAATTTATTCAAATTAGTGAATTGAATTGAACTGAACGACTTGAAGTTCCTATGAACTCATTTCTTCTTCTCCTCATGTCGTGTCTCTAATTTCCTTCGTGAGACTCAGTATTATTTCAGTTAATGTTTTCTCGGCTCAATCATGAAAAGACTTGTTACTCACGCGACCTCTCTGTGCTACTCAATCTTGTAGCCTCACTGAGGATATCTCTTAGTTTCACTGTACAATAACTTTCTTCACTAAATACTCATGACTAGACAAAAACTATAACCATTAATCAATATAATTAAATTAACTATAATCATTCTGTGAGACACGTCTTTGTTTCTTAAATAAAGGCATTGCTGAACCAATCATTTGTAAACCCCAAGTTTTGATTAACCATTATTTTAAAGACCAAATTATATTATAATGAGCAAAATTTTAAGTAATGTTTCTTGATTATTATGGAATCACTTTCTCAAAATTGTGCTTTGTCTAAACTAAGTTACACGTAAAACTATACTTGCGCATTGGCAAAATAGTTAGACCTCTCAAGAGTTATCAGTAATTGCTGGAAACTCTGAAATATTGTAAATTCTCAGGGATTTCATCACTAAAAGAAAACTATCTGTGATCACATTACGCTATTATCTGATAGTATACAGACCAAGCATTTATTGTAATATTTATAAGAATAGACGGTAAGTCAGTGAACTTTTACAATAAATAGACATTTTAAATTTTACTTCTGTGGATCTATCAAAACTCCAAATCTTTCACCTCTTTTTCCTGTAAGTATTATATAACATTGAACAATTTAAACTAGCAACTGAATATTTAAAGTCATAGGAGGAAAAGGATTCGGGGGTATGTACTTGAACCATATTCTGTGTCTAAGAATCTGCTTAGTAAAACTAACTTGCGTTCGCAACATGAAGTCAAGGCTATGTTTAATATTTGTAAAAGAACATTTTTAGAGTGGAGAAGTGACATAACGGAAGCAATTGGTGATAAAATATTTTTCACGTTACAGAACATTATATCCATTCTTTGGGATTCAGAAAAGGTTGGAAGAATTACGTTCTTAATGAGCACGGGTAAGCTACTCATTTGGAGGTATTTCATGACGAATTACCCCTTGAAACATGATTTGCGTGTATTTTGCACAATTTCCTATCAGAAATGTGCCCCAAACATGTAATCTTGCGCCCAACACGGTATTCAGAAAAATGAAGCTTTTGCTTCCCATTTTCTCGGGATACATTACTGAGCTACGTAGCGATAGTGGTTTCTCAAATTGCTGGGTCCAAAGATTTGGAGTCGAAACTGCTCTTATTGTCTTCTATTAACGGGACAAACATTCTCCTTATGATACGAGATTTAATACAGATTATGAGTGATTTTCCTGCGACATCACTGCTCCCAATTCTTTAAATTTTAATTGTGTCGTAATAATATATTCAATTCTACTGGCACATAGTAGATGAATTGAGATCTGTTACAACCAATGTAGATAAAAAGTATACTTTTTACTGTTCTAAGGAAGTGGCTCCAATATGGAATAATGTGAACTTTAGGGTTCATTCATATGTTGAATTCATTTAGTATTAAATTAAGTACAGAGTTAAACACTTCTTACAAATTCATTGAAGTATTTTTTTTTTATTTGTAATGATTGCTCAAGGATTACACACAAGTATCTGAGCTATCGAGTTGAAAATTGGGTGATATTTCAATACTTTCTCGAATCGTAAATGATATATTGTAGATACGTCATATTTATATTGGTTTGAAATTTAAGTAATACAGTACATCATTATTATTAAATAGTTTTCACTGTTTTGGTAAAGATGATAAATTTACTCCGTGACTTTGCTTGAAAATATAGAAATAAACTATTATGAAGCAGTTGCAAACATGCAAGACACCATCCCATCAATAAACTTTATCATGATTCAATTGCAAACTGCGAATGACCACGTGGGAGATAGTAAACTAAGTGGAAACAAGCAAGGGACCATCCCATCAATTCCGATCAAGGCTCCTAGTTGGAATGTTGGCACGCTGACAGGATATCATTAATAACCTCATTAATGTTAATGACATAACTTTATTATTTATAAAAAATTAAACACAAAAAGTAGTGCTATAATAAAAGTATTTTTCATGAATATTTTCATCAATATGTTTGTTGAAATGTATTTTTTAAATCAATTTCTTTTAATTGAATTAGAAAATTAAAATTTTATGAAAATTCAAAGTTTATAAATTTTTTATGATAGACAAGATTCAAATAATTGTCTTCAACTTTTTAAAGAACATCTTGGGTACAAATGTACAATGTCTAAAGATAAATTTCTTCCCCGTGCAGGAATAGAACCAGCTCTCAGATAACTGAAACTTGCAGTAATTATTTTGTAAATAACATCTTTTACATGAATAGTTCACTTGTACATTCTGCTAAAATAGCGGAATCAGTGAACTCAGTAGATGCAGAGTATATTCCTGATCTGTATATTGAAAATGTATACGTTAGCGAGTGGGGAAGCATACCTATGTAGTAAGGATGAAATGTTAAATAAATACTCTCTGTAATAGGGGTTTAAGTTGGTTTTGGTGATATGATACTGTTACCCATTTTTTAAGTTAATGTGGTATTTTTATTTATGTCTATTATTACTGTGTATCAGTAGAACAGTGTCAATGAATTTCTCGTAGATATACACAAGTTTTTTTCCGCGTTCTAAGCATATTTTTTTCTTGTTACGACGAGTGTGTTATAGCAGTTGTATAAAAATATTGAATGTCCGAATTCGCAATCATTGTACCGCAAAAGCTGTGAGTTGTGACGAGAGGTCTGTGACAATTGTAGCAATACCACTGCTGATGCCACTGGTCAGATGGAGTTCCTCTCCCGAAATCGTCTCCAGTGACAGAAGCGACCGCTGAGGTGGTGGCAGCGCGGGCCCCGTGGACCGCTTCTGAGGAGAGGGGACGGAGCAGCGGGGGCGTGCGCGCGCAGGCGACGTCGGCCGGCGATTGGAGGACGGCGAGGACGCGCGCGCGGAGGGGTTCCGTGGCTGGCGTTCGCCGGCCGCCTCCGTCGTCGCCAGTGACTCGCGGGCGTCTGTGCGAAGCGCTTCGACTTCCCTCGTGTCCTTCCTTCCTTCGGTCAGCGCTGTCTCTCTTTGCTGCTGCTCTACGTCTTCTTCAGCTCTTGCTCCATCCCTCGCCTTTGGACGGACAGAGTGCTGTGGGGTTGATGACTATGACGATGATGACGATGGCTGGACGACGAGGGAGAGGACCGGCAGCTCCTGAGGGATCTTCGCCGGTACTCTTGGATCTTCGCGTTCTCCTGTTGCTGGGGATCTGCTTCTTACAAGGTAGGTCTCGGACCCTTCGATAGTGTTATCTCTTCGTTACGCCGCAGCCAAATCATTCATGAAGTGCAATTGCTGTGAACATCGTGTGTTACTCCTCTTTTTTAATCACCGCACAAGTCTTTTATAAAGAGATTTGATTGCTCCAATTATATAATTTAGTCTTCCGACGATCAACAAATTAAGGAATTTTGTTCTACTCGAAATATCCTCGTGAATTATGTTGAAATGATGATTGTTACGATGATTGGTTTGACTACGAAATGTTTAGCGCTATTTTTAGGTAATATTGAAACGAGTATTAGTATCTAATTTTCGATTGAGAAACCCCTACATCCATATAAACGTTGCCAATTTTGCAAGGTTACAAGTGGTATGTATTATTTTTTTTCTTGGCATACTAAGATAATTTTTATTTTGAAGTTCTACACAATAACGATTGAAAAATAATTTAATTATGTCTAGGGTACTTCCAAGCACAAATAAATCGATGATATAGGATTGTAAACTGAGAGATGGTAATTGAGGTGAGGTTCCTTATCTTGACACTCAAAATTATCATCGTGAAGCTTGAAAAACAACGAATGATTTGTTAGCAGTCATTATTTAGAATTAAGGAACAAAAAAAAGTTGTCAATGACAAGAAATGCCCACATTTCACTATTAACGAAAAATTTTAGCAAATAAAAAACTGTAATTCCCTAAAGGGTATTAAGGTAAATTGATTTAACAAAACATTTTTAGATTAGTGTATCATGGAATATAAAAATCTGAACATGAAAATTTCTCTTAACTCGAAAAATAATTTCATGACTCTTTTACTGACCTGAATTTTTTAGTCTTTTGAGAGAAATTTATCGAATTTTGATCTGAAATATTTAATTTCATAGGAAAATTCGTTTATTTGATAATACACTAATGTTTAAGCATGTGTGACCCAAATATTAATTTCTTTAAGATATTGAGAATGGAAAATATTTAATTACATTCGCATTATTTTGTCTTTAGTAAGTTATTCTTTCTCCATTTCATTTTACCAGCACGTTTTAATAAATTGTAGGGTCTACATAGAGAGGAAGAGTCTTGTATATTTTATTATGATAAAATACAAAAATACTTAAAGATACCAAGAGCTTAAAAATGTTCATTATTAATTTGATGAATGTAAGATATATTGAAGATGATAAATTCTTGAAGGTTCTTTGTAGTGAAAACTCAAACTTTAAATTATCCACAAATACGTAAATGTGTCGATTTACTATTTGTAGGTTTAACTCATTTCTTTCATCAAAACCTGTACAAACAAGACATTGAAACACGCTTCGGTGGAACACGTTTCTTGTATAAAATATTCGGTGAAGCACTCTCTTCGTAGAGAATAGTATTTTCATTCGTAAGTTGCTGATAATTCTTATCATATCCGACATACGAAGGAAGAAAGATATATATTAGACTATTTAAACAAAAAATGGGGGAGAGCTATTAATATTAACATTACTTGGAATGTTTTGATTTATTAAAAAAGAATATGATTTAATTAGTATATACCTGAACTTAGAATATATGTTAGTTCATTTGCCATACACTCCTCTGATGAAAAAAACTGTCATCAACTACTTGAAGATAATTTTAGACACAATATATTCTAAGTATTTCTTTACAGTGGAACAAAATTTTTTGAGATAAATCTTGTAACACTTGTGACAGAAAATCGATAAAATGTTAAGACGAAAATTATAGATTAAAGTGACGCTGAACAAATCCTACCGGTTATGTGAAGAGTCACGCAAAATAGCTTATTTCACATCCGTTTTCGATCACAATTTCATATCCCTTTAATTTAACTACTTATAATAACGAAAATTGAATATGATAATTTCATTTCTTATGTAAAAAAGTGTAAAAGTCTACTAGAATGTTCCAAAAATAATTTTAGTAAACAATACCAAATTTTAAATTCATTAGAGAAAGAATAGTTTAGTTGAATTTATTGTGTTTGTTTTATACCCACGTTATATAGCAACCTGAGAATTGAAATATAAGGTGATTCTTGAGGATTTGGTCAGATTTTCCGGGTTAAAATATCAAACACATTCCGACGTTTCGCCTTAATCTTCGGGACCGACAACAAAATACCCAGACTAAAAAATAGGAATACTCAGTACTGTATTGTAATTTGTGTATAGTAATTACTGTAATGAGTGTTACTATTTTGTAGTTTGATTATGGGTATTTTGTTGTTAGCCCTAAATATGCCCCTGGGCGAAACGTCGGATGTGTTTGATGTTTTAGTGGATCCCGAAAATCTGACCGAATCCTCAAGAATAACCTTATACTTTACATTATTGGTCAAGAAGTTTTCTCGTTGCTGAGAATTGATTGTTTCGTTGATATTTTTTTTGAGCTGTCTCTTTAGCTTTTATTCACTTCACAATGTTCCACGTTCATCGTTTGTTCTCTGACCCATCCCTTTACTTCTCGATCGTCCCGAGCGGTGCCGTACCGCCTGCCCGCCGCTGGAAACTACCGCGCTTGCTATTAGTAGGTCCCGGGGCGGGAATTAATTCGCGTGTCGCCCGGTGGTTATTAATCACGCGCGCATCGATTCCGGCGCTCAGCTGTGTAGAGGCGGCGCGGTGCGGCGCGGCGGTGGTGGTGGCAGCGGGTTCGCGCGCGCCGCGGTGGATTCCTCTGGGCCGAGCGAGGGCCTTGCACATCCGCTTCCGGAGACCACTCTGTGAGGCTCATCGCAGCGCCCTCTCGCCCTCCGGCTCCCGAGGTCGCCCGCGCACTGCATCGGTCATAGCGGAACGCAAAGGTTATACTAGGCGGTGTGATATTACTCGCAGCGCGTGGCGCTCTGTACGAGATCAAGTACTAATTTAGGATTCGCCGGGGTTCAGCATATAAACATTTTTCATCCATGGAACGTATAACTGACATGACATATAACTTATTGTTATCGAATAATCATTGGATTGCATTTACTTATGTTTTTCTTGTTCTCTTCTTTTATTTAGAGTGATAATGTGACACACTTTTATAATTGTTATTTAAGAATTTTTGTATGAATATAGTATACTATCACTCGAACTCAAACATTTTTATTTTACCACCCGAAATTTTTTTTACGTTATCAAATTCTGATGAGTATGTGTAATTTATTTTGTGCGTTTTAGCTAAATATTCGCGTGAATTTCGTGATTTCGCACAAAATTTTACTATTATATCAAATTGGATATTTTCAATCGTTATTATGGCGTGTAAACGTTTATCACTTATTTCGCGTTTGAGGTTTTGACATTTTCGTAAACACATTGTAAAAAATCAAGTTCTATATTCCCTGGAATCTGCAAAACACTAAAATGGAAAAAAGTACAAATAAATCTTAGACGGAAATAAGCCAGTATTTGGTCCCTTCCATGATGGAAATGGTCGGAGGGCATGAAACTATTAATACTCCTTTACAAGCATTTAAAAGTTAAGTGTAAAGAATATAAGACTTGGCGTCAGTTATTTTGATTCACAACGTTTACAAACAAAAACTGCAGTAATGTCTCTCATATTTCACACGATATAAACACATTTCACCCAAGTGTACTGTTTCTGAAGAAGAAATTTGATTAATCTTGGTGAGTCTCGAGGATGCGAAAGAAACATATACTCAATATTTCAAATTCCTATTTTTAATAGTTTTCTCTCCACGTTGATGAATTAGTCGAAAAAAGCGGTTTGTAAACGTAGATTAAAGAAGAGCATTGGAAAAGTTTAATTTATGAATATTTACCATATTCTATTATTTCTCAGTTTCTTTCAATCTCTCCCGAATTTCATTATTAACTTAAACAGACACTTCCGCAAATAGATAAGTGCACAATCACATTTACATATCATTAACGATATCTAAAATATTATATTGCTAATGCACAATTTCTAGTTTCTCTGAGTTCATGAGAAGGGAAAATAACAATTGTGACAAATCACTAAAAGAATTGAAATGTTGCTTCGTTGTCTCAAAATTGTTAAATAAGAATCATTCCATTGACATTTCTATTTAATTCTTCAATCCAAGGGATTCGATGAAATTTTGCGGAAAATGAACCATTTGTTTCGTTATGTAATCTGGGACAAATTTGAAAATTAATACTCCTTTAATAACATTATCAGTAGTAAAAATCATTTGCTTTGTCCATACGATATTAATTCATAATATTTACGATATGGTAAACTGTATCCGTTTCGAACCCGCCGTAAAAAAGTGTTCTTAATGTTTCGCGTTGTACTTTAAATTGTTCATATAAAACTTAATATCATTCCACGCAAGCACCGAATGAAGAGCACCGATTAGAAGATATTTAATATGAGAAAAAGTTACGTAAGCGACCAGAATATTTGAGTTCGTACTACATTCAATAATGTTCATTTGACTTGGTCTATTGCTAATGAAGTAAGTAAATAATGCGCGTTTCTATTTGCAGTATGTTATTTGTTCATTTCACACATAAGGCGTAATTGTTATTTCAGCTATATCTTCATTTAGAGAATATATTATAATTATAATGTGATGTATGAGACTGGGTTTTCATGCAAAATGTTTCCAAATTTTGAAACTATCCATAACTTACGTAATTTAATGAATATAAGATATCGAAGATTGGTAGAGAAAGGAGTGATTGGGATTATATAATTTTATGGAAATGGAAAAAAAACGTTTTAATAAGATATCCTTAAAAAGTCATTTGAATATTGTGAAGTTTGAAGCGCAATGAGTTTCAGAAGATTCAATTACAGCTTCTTTCCTTCGTAGTATTAATTTCTTGATTTCGAATATTTGTGTCATGAATAATACATTTCTAGGTTATTGTTTTTAATGATATTATTTTACGTAATCATTCGTGTACGAATGTACTCACAAAAAGTATTTAATGTATTTCCGACAATTTTGTTGATATAATTTACAAAATATTTAGTCGAAGTTGTACAATTTTCTTGCTACATATGATTTTGAATACCTTGGTCACCTGATTTCGAGATATCGAATCACGATGGTTGAATAGTTGTGGTACCTAGTAATTTTATGTCATGTGCCTTATAATGGGAATGTAATTATTGGAAATATCCGTGTGACTCTAAACCGTCGAACTAAAGTTGATCTCTGTGATTTCCCTTCGATGGTAATATAAGCTCGCTGCCGCTTATTGCGTGTAAATGGTTCTTGATATGATAACTACACTAATGAGCGTTAATGACCGTTCATTTTAGTTAAATTCGGTGACCACTCCACTTCCCGCCTAATACAGATGCAGGTAATGAAAACTCGTGCACAAAATCGCTTCTGCGAATTTTCATAATGAAATGACTCTTGCTAATTAGTGTTATTAAACATTCCTTGAATGATGTTGGGTGAATAGTTTTCACGGAATCGGACACATACGCTTGTGGAGAGAGTTAAAGGGTGGATTTTGCAACTATAAAGTGACTATAGAGGCGAAACTCCATGGATCAGACGCACCCTCCTTCACCCGCGAGTGGTGGACGTATTCGTGGATAAAGCGTTTGATAGCCAACGTGAGTGACTTTTGATCCGTGCACGTACTTATTCGACTACATATATCCAAAACACATTAAGTAAATCGATTGTAACAGAATATTATAAACAATATCCCTCTGGAGTGATGTTGATCGAATACAATATTTGTACATTAATAAAGATTTATTTACTTTATTTATTTATTTTATGCCTTTGATACCGAACCGACATTTGTAACCGAAGTAGGTGAGGGAAACTAGCTGAAAACCTCACCAAGTTCGACCGAGCAGTGTTTGAACCTACGCGAGCGGGATCAAGGAAGCAGAGACGCCACTAGACCACCGCTGATTTGAGTTATTGCTCAGACACCGCTGATTTGAGTTATTGACACTTTTAAGATTTATTGAATTCAGTATGAATGCAACATTTCCCAAAACGTCGACAATTAATTAACGCTTCGAAACTGACAAATCCTCAAGAACATTAAAATAATATAATTGAGTAGTCACAATTTTTATTAAATTTATGAATGTTTTTCCGTGTTAGACGGAACTTACGATAGACAAAGGGAGATCATATGATGGAAGGTTTTAGAGTGAGTGAGACTGACATTGCTGCGGAGAGAGTAGGAGATGAGAGTGAGCGTAGGAGGTCCCAACTCGAAGTGAAACTCCATTGCGAGCTTCCAGAGAAGGAATTGTTCGCAAAATTGAAATTCACTGCTCCATCAAATATGCATCGGTGCTACAGGTCAGGAAGCGCAGCATAGGAGATACGTATCCGCCTTTGCTATCGGCCGAACACACATTCCCGGTGGGCCAGGAAATATGGCGGCCATCGGGGACTGATCGAGTAATTGTTGAACAATGTTGGTGTTTCATTTGTTCCGTGCACTTTCTTTTGATCTCATTCACTATATTTGTTCATAATCATCACCGAATTCTTAATACAAGGACAAGCGTTGGCTGAACTACAGGGCACAATAAGATTGTATACCCTTTTTTAAACAGCAATAAAATGAACGTCGTAAATATTGGTGAACATTTTATTTTACGATCATAAAGAGAATGTTTGTCATTTACTTACACTACAGCATACTGAGTCTTCAGAGAATTTTGAAGGTAATATCGTCTAGATGTTTATCTGATACGATGTTCTCGGATGTCCGAACGCTGCGAGGTTTACCGGGCGTTTTCAGTTTTAACGCTGAACTGATCTAACGGAAATTGCGTATCCACAAGAATATGATTTTCACGAAACTACTCGATTAAATATGAAAACGGTGTATTTTATATTGAACGGCATTTCTGTATTAACAAGTTTATCCGAAAACAACATCCTGGACCATTCCATACCCTGAAGATTATTTATGGAAAGATATATTCATCACTTGTGCGTTTTGCTCCGGTAAAAGTTAGTGAATCTTTCTTGACAATCACCTCTTGTTCCTGCAGTCACTTCTCCAGCACTGAGTCAGGTTGAGTGAGGTTTAATTGTAGCTGCGGAGCTTCACTACGCAACAAGAATCCTTCGTCTTCCTTTGCCTACCGGCGTTGATCCGCTGTACGCGGTGCGTCTGCCGACATTAATCTGGCGAACCGACGCCCCGTCACGACGATGTGCCGGGATCTGACTCTGCTCGGACGACGGACTGTTTTCTCGTGATTAGATTGGAACAGACGCTAGCCGAACATCAGCTAGCGGAGCAGAAACGTACCTGGGCGGGTGGGATGGTCCGACCAGGACCTCATCGTGTAAGGGACCAACAAATACTAGTAGTTTTTTGTATCAAAACCAGAATGTACGCTCAATATATTAAATTAAATTTCTTAGTTCGTAGCTATTTACGTTATTATATGTGTTATTATTATTATTACTACTACTACTACTTGATATATATGTTAGATACTTTAGTGACAACAGCAATCTAGAAATTTTCAAAAGGTTTATGAGGTATTTGAACCAGTTTGTTTGGAATTTTTCGTCAGTTTTTCGGACATCTACGCAGACATTTCAATATGAAATTGCCCAATGGATTAAGTGAAATGATTAATCATGGAATTACCTCTGAAAAACTTCTATTAATTATTATTTCTTTCAACATTAATCTAAACATCCATTTTTTAAAGAGTTAATTTAGAGAAGGATACAAAACGTTTTAAAGAAGCATTCTCAATAAAAATCCTCCTAAATATCCATACAAACCCGATACTCATTCTTTAAATCTATGTGTCGTTCAGGTTTTTTTTTCTTTTTCTGTTGCTCCGTGGCAAGTAATACGTAACCAGAAATCGTCATAGATGAATATGGTAGAAGCGCCATTCTTTTTTAGACTTTCAAAACAATCGTGAAAAAATTCTCATAAAATAGTAGTTTTATGATATGCATTCATAATCTGGAGTGAATGAGTCTGAATTAATTCCTACATCTTTGAAGAAGGGTTCGGATTGTTTCTTTGCGTGCTTCTCACGCCAACACAAAATTTATAGATTCGGAATTCTTTTGGAGGTCACGTCGGGAGAAGGAAACAGATCGATAGACCCGTTTCTTTAAACATGCACAACTTTCCTTCACCTCCCTCCTTTTCTTTCTCTTGTTCAGCGCTAACACATGCTTTCACCAACTCATGGATTCTCTATTCTCTCTTCACAAACTAATTCTAAATTCATTGCCTTTCTTACTCTTTCCTTTTAATCTACTGACTCACATTGACGCATTCTGGTGTCAAATAGTATGATTATGCACGTATGTTTATTTGTACTCATATGCACTGTACTTGTTAATTTAGTTACTCGTGTTCTTTCTTCTTTTCTGGGTGTTTTTCACTGAGATTTTCTCTGCCACCTAAGTTGATTTTACTTTTGTGTATCATTCCCCGACTATTACACCTTTAACTGTAATTGAGAACCATGGCTCCAATCAACTTTAATATATTCTATCGTTTCTTAACCTCATGTTGTTAACCATTCTGCCCCATCATTTCACATGTTTCTGTGTTTTGTAATTCTGATCATCTTTTTCCCTTTTGCTTCTCACCATTACTTTCTGGTACGCTTCCTCTGCACACAGTACTCGTTCACGAGTTTTAAAGTCCCTTGAAGTTTTGCTTCGAAATATTTCCATCTTGTGTATCCGGTGCGATTTTCGTCTCTCGTCTGCTTTAGGTTTCAATTTCTTCACGCTCTCTTCCTCTCGTTTCTGAGGCATCAGCTGCCCGCTCCATTGTTTCCGTCGCCCGTCACTCCGGTTGTCGTTTTCGTCGCCTGCGTGTTGTAGATATGATTAAGGCACAGAACAGCTAACGCCGGAGGAGCGCCTGGCGTTTATGCGAATATTGCAGGCGGTTAATGAAATTTCGGGCAGAAATCAGCGCCACGCTACGCGCAGCTCTTAGTATTCTCTGTATGTTACGTGCCTCCCTGCACGAGCGAATGCTCGTCGTGATGAGCATAGGAGATACGTCAAGTGACTGCGTAAGCAACGCTAATGTTACGCGACTATTAGAGAACTTAAATGTTCGTAATGAGATACACAATTTTGTGAAAGTTTTCTGTGGACATTCAATGACATTCAATTCGAAAGTAGATAGATATAAGCTCTACTTCCTTCGTTCTTTGACAATACTGTAGCTATCAAGTGATTAAAGTCAGCGTCACGATTGTAATAAATATATTCCAAATCGCATGGAGCCAATTTACAAACGAATTCTTATGTATCATACCCATACCAACTTTTTAACTATCTACTGTTGTGACATTTTAATAGTACTACATGCTATTTGTGTTCCTTGTGCAATAATACATTTCGTGGCAGTAAATTTATTTTCTGAAGTATCGTTTCTGTAGATTCCTATCAAAGAAACAAAAACACGATTATTTTCTGTTTCCTCAAGTATAGTGAATGGATTTGTCTGATATTCTTTCGTAATTGCTAAATTTATACCGCAAAACATCGTTCTTTAAAACTGTTTTATAGAATTTAGAAATTTTCCAGGAATGTATATTTCCGGTGACAATTTGGCACAATACAGTTGACAAAAGCCATTTATTCAATTAACCGCGAGAAAGTAATTGGTTGGAGTGCAGAGCATTTTCAGGAATGTTCCTTTGCCAAAGTGTATAAAATAATTGCATTTGTTTCCTATTGAGTGGATGAAATATTCGATCGAAGTCACCGTTTCCGTGTGTCCATCTTCGGATCGTTTGGAGCTAACACCGTACGAGACGTCGTATTCGCGTTATGGGTCGTGGTGCTCTCCTCAGTCTCCCCGTCACCGTCACAGTCGCTGAGTCGTCGCGTCGAGTCCAATGCGGGTTTGCTCTGTGGTCGCTGGCTGCCAAATGCGGGGTTGATCACCCGCAACTTTCACCCAACTTCTCGACAGCCCTCGCGACGACTCGGGACGCGTTACTACCCATCGCGCCACGTCGACGCCGAAAGCCCTTAATGCCCTTGGAGACCGATTACTCTTCTGTTCATTCTGTGCAAATGCAGGATGTTCCATAAAACATTATGCATCGTATCGTGCGGTTCCCCTTTCTTTCGAAATAAGAATTTTTAAATATGAAAATGCATCGATTGGAAATATGGAAAAAATGGAAATATGGAAAAAAATAAAATTGAAAATACAAATGTTATGAAACCACAAATGAGCTGGTCTTAAGGTCAAAAACATGTACTCGTTTCTATATAAATATTATATAAAGTTTTTTTTGTTTTTTTTTCATTTCTCTAATTGGGTTTGACTAAGTAATTGAATTTGGGTTCTTAATGGTTGAGTATAGATATAGTAGTTATTATCTCTCGATTCAAGTAAAATTCAATATTAACTTTCATCTTTTGAACGGTTAAAAATTAAATAATATCGCATCTTATGTTTTATAGTTTTGAATATTAGAATCTTTGTGGTAGCAGTATTTTTGTGTAAGCCGGTAATACAAATCATCTGTTGATGTGCTATATTACCATGTTAGAATGTTTCTATTCTTGAACGGAATCGGTATGTTGTTTCATTATTTATTTATTTGATGTAAAAGGTGAATTGCTTTAAACTACTTTTTGTCGCGTGAAAAGTTAGCAAATTTAACCGAAAAACTCATGTGAACTATTTCTCCTAACAGTTAACCTGAATTACAGGTACATAGAATATTGTCCAGTGTTGTGATGATGTTGCTTCGCCTTATTTTTCGTCAGTCAATCTGCTACTAGTTAACAGACACTCATCCACCAGAGACCGGAGACTGATAATATTGTTGATGGCATGATCATTAAAAATATTAAAATAAAAGGTGAGCTTTTGACTACAAACCCCGCATATGAATGAGATATAGAAAGTAACTTGCATTATATTTCAAGCCTCCTTCCTTGTTATTTTTAATCCTGGCACTCCGAACAATAACCACTTTATAGCTGCCAACTTCAGTATTGGAAAATCAATAGTGCTGTCGTAAAATGTAGTCTTACGCGTCTTTCTTCAGCGTAATTCCTTACAAAATAAGTCTTTTAAAAGAATCAGCTCAATTTTTCCAAGCTCTCAAAATATTACTTTAACAGCAGGTGTTCGTAATGTAGTCAATATATGATTTCTTATTAAGGTCAAATACGTCTAAAATTTTCATCAATATATCTAGAAATAAAAAAATCTGCCCTCGATTTGCCTTCATCTCTAGTATTAAATATTTAGATATACAAAACATGTGATTCCCAGATGTACGTTTTTCCATGAATTATTCACCGAAATAACAATGAAGGTTGCATGATAAGACTTCACAGAGAGCCCCGAGCAACCTTATGCTGAACACAAGTTATCATTTTATTACGTGTGTCAACAACACCGGCCATTATGTCTAGTCGAAACTTTTGCCTTTTTCGTTGCATTAGTTTTGAGACCTTTCTTGCTTTACCAGATCTCGTACACAACCGCGAAGTTCCTCTTCTTATCGCATAAAGCTCCTGGAGGACATTAGGCGCGCAAACCGCGGCGGCTCGTGCTCTTCTTTTATTTACGAGGTGCGGGGTGGGGAAAGAATGGAAGGGATACAGCGAAAGTTCTGTTTAAGGCGCTGCCTGGAGTGGAATGTCTCCCCTTCATTCTACTGGAGATTCTGGACGCAGAAGATACTCATGAAAGGGAAGTGAAGAATATTATTGGCATTAGCTCTTTCTGATAAGTATTTTACTACACAACCTGATTCCATAAGCTACTGCTTGAAAATCTTTAAAAATAAATTAATGCCTTTAAAATTGAACGAGTTGAATGTATGAATAATTCGCCAGACATTGACGAGTGCGGGAGGTAGAGAAAGACATTGCATTAGATAAGAACAACAGAAAATGTTGATATGACCGAAGTTTCAATAATTTACAACGTTTCTGACATTTATCACTAGTTATCTTTCATTAGCTTTGATACAAACAGTTTTTTTTCTGCCAAGTTTGATTGTAAATGACTCAGATAATTATAGAGCAGTGAATGAAATGCTGAATAAAGTATACAACCTTCTGGCGTATGGACATAAAAAAATTATAAGGCTATGAATAACTTTTTATGAAAGACAAATGACTGTTCGACACAAACGCAGAAGATGCCATTTTTCTGAAATACAACTGAATGACTGCTATAAAGACATTGATTTTTATTGAAATCGGTGAAGTTCATCAGTGAACCTATTCTCAACATTTCTACGAACAAGATATCGTTATTCGCTTACGCTGCCTAAACGGTTAAATATAGGTGTCAACTATGAATAGCGATATTGTTTATCTCAAAGAGTTCTACAAAAGAGTCCATAACAGCATGTCTATTTAAAATATTAACCTAAATTATCGATAGAACTTTAGTAAAATAGAAGTGTTAAAATGCTTACATTTAAGAGAGAAATTGAAGAAGGAAAAAATCAATCAAAAATTTTTTTATGGGTTATTTGTTTTGTGCATTTATTAAGGATAGAAAATCATAAAATTTTGACGAATAGTCTCGATTTTAAAAGAAGTGCAATGAAATGGTGCAGCCGCGTCATACCTCGGAAGCCAATATTCGACCGAGTTTTACAAATCATAATAATACAAATTAAATTTAAAACATGTGTTTTTGAAAACCAGTAAGTAGAAGTAATTTTATCTCACTATACAGATAGATTTTATTCTTTCCTGAGTAAAGATGGATAAGTCTAGAATTTATGAATAAGTAAAATCTTGAGCAACGCCGGGTGATCAGCTAATGGCAAATATTTTTATATACAATTTAGTTCTGATGAATATCTTATAATTAATTGTTGACTAAAAGTATTGGTTGAGATTAATATGCAATTTTTTTCATGTTTTAAATCTAATTTGTCTTGGACGTTGTGGATTATTTTGCGTTCGATAAAAGTAATTAACGGGAATATTGATATTGCGTCATCATCCTAAAAGAAAGGAAACATCTTTAAAATAATACGTAATAAAACACTTACATTCTCTTTTGTGCCAGATAATGGGGCTTCGACCGCCCACTTCCATTTGGAAAATTGAGTTACGCCACGCTAGGGTGCAGCACCTGCGTCACTCGCGGCTTACCCTCATGTTTGTTGTCAAGCATGTCCGCCTCCACCCGTTGGCACGAAAAAGCAGTCCTCGTGAGTTCATGGTTGAAATGCAGTTGATTATAATACTTTACACAATGTCAAGGTTACTCAAATGACGTTTGTTGGGAATAGTTCAGATTTGTGTCATATTTAGTGGGGAGATTACTAATAAATAATGGACAAAATAATACTAACCAAGAAATGAATAGTAATCATTACAGGACACTTGTTAATGCATATGTGTAATCCATTTGTGAATTAACTCAGGTTATGGGATATGTACGGCTGTATGGTTATTTTCAGTAAGAGTAATAACAGCACACACCGCCTTTAGAACCACATCACGAATGCATGAGATTATTGGTGAGGAGAGGCATCAGCGGAAACAGTAAAATCTCCTGACCACCTCGATCACCTAATCTCTCTCCCTGTGTGCTTAACCTGTGAGGCAAATTGAAAGGTCAGGTGTGTTTATATAATTCTCACACGCAGGAAGACCCTCAAAAGAACATTGAAAACGCTAATGTTGCTATTCGTCAAGCAGAGGTGCTACGCGAGTCTCACAGTTTGATAAATCGAACACAATGCTGCATCGACATCAACGGTGGCCATTTTCTGTGAAGTTCTCCTGTTCATTCACTAAGATCAATTCTGTTTCAGTCTTACATATATGTGACAATTTTTATCACTCTATCTGGGTGGAAAGAAATTTTTGATGATAAAGAGCGTCCTAGATGTCATTGCTAAAAATGCATGAATATGAAGTTGAATGATTTCCATCATAAATTATAAATATTTAGACCCCATTCCTCTAGCCTACTCTACATCAATCATCGGATTGTTACCTGCAGTTGATTTAAAAATGCCTGGAATCCTTGCTATTATTTTTAATGGGATGGAAAGCAAGATTTAATGAGGATGGAAAATTGAGAAACAAAAACTCGAAGTTATTTTGGAAATATTTCAAAACCACATTTGCCCCCCTTTACGTATGACTCACGATATACTCGTAATAATTTTGCAAATAATGTAAGAATTTCGATTGGTTCAAATGCAATGGTAGGATTTCATGACAGATAATGCCTGACGCAATGTGGGTTTAAATTACCCTTTCTTAACTTTTTAGTCATATGATTGATAAACGAAAAGAAAGCACAAAATCATGTGCTTCAAAATGTTCTCGGTGTATGTTATACAAAATTCCTTTGAAAAGATTCTATAAATATAGAGAACCATCATAAAAATGACCCACTCTAGATAGAATTCTTTAATGTCACTCTCTAGTGCTGACTGAGAAACATATGAGAAAATATGTGCAATGGTTTTGAACAACTAAATTGATATTACGATAAATAACTTAAATAAATTGAGTCTTTCATAGATATGTTTCATTTTTTAACTGCATGTTAATATTGTCCATTGAAACAGCTAAACTATTTGTATTCAAGTTACACATAAGAATAATTAATTTTATGGACTTGAAAATTTTTATTTGTTTATTTTGTTTTGAATTTAAACTGCTCCTTGACCTTATGTGATTAGACCAAGTGTATTTTCCAATAATCTTAAATTTAATTCCACAATTTTCAGTCTTTCGTTCTTAGGTATAAACTAATTGCGTTGTGTGTATATATACTCTTTGACACATTTGTCCCATCACTTATTTGTCTTATAAGTAGAATCGAGGCCATATTTCTTTAATAAAATTGTTAGTTTCTTTCGTAATAGTCATTTTCGGTCATTTATGATTATATATATCTAACTATGGATATTTTGTAATTGATGACTAAATTTTAAATAGTTAACACCAATTCCAGTGAAACGGGAATGTTTGCTGTATACCTTTTTTTACAATTCTGTCAATCAGTATTCTACAAACTCAATGTTTCGACCTTGGCTTAGGTCTTCCTCAGGAGACAATAAACTGGTATCGTAACTGTAAACAATGAAGAAAGAAGAAGGAATCACAATATGATATTACTTACACTTGATAAACTATCAGTAATAATATATTTTAGTTGGTTTGATATTATTGTGAAGTGATTCAGACCCGCGACTTACCGTGACTGCGTACTCGTGGAAATTATATCGAAATCTCGTTGAAACTAAGCAGAATGGTATGGAGTAATATGAAAGCGACGTACCAGAATATGACGGGTAGAGTGTGACGGCTCGACACGGCACGTCGTGTCGTGGCGGGTAGTGGTGGCGGGGTACCGAGGGGTGGGGAGAGCGCGCGGCGGAATTCTGTACAACCGGCGGCGGTGGCGGCGGGCGCGACGCGTCTGTCAATTATTTCCGGGCTGCACTTCATATCGCGAGCATGATGGATGAGTCCGGCCGTGTGTTTCAAACTCACTGTACTCTTCGCGCTTCAGAGGCAGCATCAGCCACGTTGCTTGGTCGGCGCTGCGAGGTTCCCTCACGTCTCACCCCTATTCGCCGATTTTTTTATTTTCTCTTCTCTTTGAGTTCGTTCCACCTTTCTGCTCATGATGTATTGCTCGTGACTCTCTTTCCTTCCTTTTCTTTCCGTACTTTTACGTTCGTATACTAAAATTGTCTTTTTGCATTTTCTATTTTCTGATCGTAGATGTAAAGGAAGTATAGAGATTGTTCTAACAAACTACAATTTTTTTCAAATCATCATGAATCGTATTCACTTACTTCCCAAGTTTCACGATTTTTTTGTGCTCTTCACTAAGTCATCCCAGGTTCAATTCCCAGTGGGGCAAGAAAAATTTGTAGCTTTTCAGAGGTATGTCTCAGTTCATATAGCTGTGACTACAAAAGCCAACCCTCCTTCCTCTATCTACCTCCTGCTAGTATCAATAACTCTAACTATTATTAACCACTTCTACTCACCCCTCCACGTGAGTCAAGTTCTTCGTAAACCCGGCTAACCGGTCCACCTGCTAACAATAGCCTACCACCCATCTTCTACTTCCTATCGCTCCATGTAGCTTCAAAAGCATGCTACAATTCCCATTTACAAATATTACGATGGAATAAATAAAAGTTCCGCGATGTTGTCCTGTGATGTATGTGTTTCGGGACGATACTATTCCCTTGCTATCGTATAAACAATTGAATGTACTTATAATAAAATTTGATAGTCGTATTTCGTAATGGAAATTAAGTCCCGATTTCTGGAGAGCCCAATGTCCCTATGTAATATGAAATGATGTAAATAATTTTAACGTACGTCAAAAAACTACCATGAGACACGTCTCACTGATTTTAAATATACCGGGAAGGTAAATGGCAAGAAAGGAAAATCTTAGTACTTTTCATTTAAGGGAAGGGCAATGGACGTCCTTTCGTACATATCTTTTTTTTGTTTACTTCATGATATAAAGACCAATTTCTGAGTGATGCAAAAGGATGGTGCAAATTCATGTAACTTTGATGGAATTCGTACTCTAACTTTTTCCCCGAAACTAGTCAGAGTTTTTTAATTAATTTCTTTGAACTCGCCAACAAATTGGACTCGTGACTACGTGAGTGTTGCTTAGTTATGGAGGTAGAATACTTGACTGGACACTGCATGTAGTAATAAATTCAAGAAGTAACAAATGAGGTTCTACGTCTTCTACCTTTTTCTTAGTTCCTTCCTCTTTATGTTTACTATTAATAATGTTTCAGCACGTCCTAAGTGGAAGGTATTGTAACGGTTATTATTTATTATTGTGTTATGTTTCTGTACCATTTTCTAAGAAACTAATAATCTGCAGTTAATTCTCCATTCTGCTTTTCCAACTGAAATGTGTTGGTGACTCACCTTTAAATCTTTATCTTCAATATTTCTCACCTTTTTCATTTCGTGATGTTGCTCTGAGATATCTTGAAATATCCGCATGTTTTATAGTAGATTCTCCAGAGCTCTCACGATTTGTGGTGCAGTTGGCAAAATAATTTGAGTGCTCTTTGGTAGGTTACTGCTTTGATACGGAAATACACGAGTCGGAGAAATGACATTTGTAGATATTTTCTACTGCTTACATATAATAAATTTCTTCAAAAATTCGGGAAATAAATCTCAGGCATGTTGGATCAAAATGTATTACTGGACTTGGCACATAGCTAGAGTAATTTTTTAAATTCCCTTATAAGTGTGACATTTATTGGTGACAATAATACCTGTGAGAAGGATTATTTTAACTAAGTGCTATGTGGAATGAGGTGTAATGGGTGTTAAGAATTGTGTGGAAGAATAATCTTGGAGCAAAATGACACCGCTCTCATTCGTAAACAAATAGTTTTACCGAAAAATGAGTATAAAATCACATTTACTTCATTCAATAAGAACGTCAACGTCAAATATTGCTTAAATTGATAAGTACATTGAAGCATCGTTTTTACTTAAATGAAGTGTTTGGGGGAATTAATTTAATGTATTAAAAATTGTATCTCTATTAGCTGCAGATATAGACATCAATATTTGTTTTGTATTGAGTTATGTATGTTTTTCGTTGCTACTTAAAGTCAAAGAAAATACAAGTATATAACATTTATTGAATTCGAACGAACAAAATGGGAATAGCTGTGATAGCGACGAAAGAAAAGAGACGTTAGTCGAAGCATCGAAGACGCGTGGCGCATGGCAATATGCCGATATAACTGAACGATAATACTTGCGCTGCTGGGCTGTTGATATCTATTCGATTTCAATAAATGTTACTTCTTCACTGATAGCTTTATTTAAAACATTTATGCGTCAGTATCTCTGCGGAAATAATAAAAACTATTAAAAAAATTAAAACGTCAAATTCCTAGCCCAATATCACTTATGTTAGTGAAACCATACTTCAATATCTGTACACATTTAAAAGCTATTTGAGGTGGAAGCTCAAATTGAACCAACTGGTATATGGCATTCTCAAATTCGAAGAGTTGTTTTGGCTTTCGCTTTCCCCCTTCAACCCAGAAGACACTGAAGAAATTTTTTTGTTGACCAAATTTTAGAAAAATCGAGAAAGGGGAGTATTGGCGATATTTTTTTGAATTTCAATAGTAATCTAATAGTAAATATAACATTAATTTTTTTACAAAATTTGCGTGTGGAGACGTTTATTATTAGACGTCTTATTATTAGACGTTATTATTAGGAGTTAGACGAAGTAAATTGTACCCTAAAGAAATTATTTCTAATTAGTCTTCGCAAATTTGTCTGAATCAACAACGTCTACATGAATCTCCTAAATGCAAAGTTTCGAGGTAAAGTTAAAATTTGTTTGCAGTGTAAAGCAAGAAATTGCAAACTATTGTAGTAGTTTTCATGTGGGGAAGAAATCGTAATTACTTTGTTCAATCTGTTTCCTGTCATGTTCAAAACTGTATAAACACAAGATATTAATACTCGTCTCACAGAATTCTCTGCCAGTACGCTTTTGTACATTTACCCATCTTAATGTTGTAAACTCTTGAAGAGCCATCATTTATTTGTCAGAAATAGCATATTTATGGAGGATGTGACTAATTGCTGTTGTTGAAGTGAGATAAATGGTCCATGAAGCAGAATGGAGGACTTGAGAGGACCAGATAGTAGTGGCACGCGCCCGTCCACCCGCCTGCCCTTTCTAATTGGCATCCATCATGTCTCTGCTCAGCCGCCGATCTGTACCTCCCCCTTCACTCTTCTCAACCGCTGCTCTCGCACCCTGAGGAGTTCTTAGGGCGAAAGGGTGAAGTTCCGACGCGAGGAGGCGCTGGTATTGCTGTTGCAATTGACAGCTTTGTAGCGACGGAATGCGGACGGAGACAGGCGCTCCACTGAGGGTAGGTGGGGGATTCACGCTTTTGTTTAGGGGCGCACTTCAGTCTATGACGAATGGGTAAGAGAAGATGTCTTCTTAGATAACAAAGCCAACTCAATTGCGATAATTCGACGAACTTACTTTGTGGTCTATACAATTTTGAAACATTAATTCTTTGCGATACATTTGAATACCTCAATATGAAATATAACCGCCGTATTAATTCATGACAGAAGTTGAACAAGTTCTCTTGAAATTACTTGAATTGGTTATTCTACCACACAGAAAATTATTTACGATAAAATGTAAATATTTTACCACTTTTTCATTAATAGAGTACATGTTTTATTAGTAAATCTTCGTAATAATTATTTGTAGAAAGTACTCAATTGCTCTACAACTGCAATAGTTTAGAAATATTTGAGTCTAAAAGATTTATTATTTGCCTTATAACTTTCAAAATAAGAATGCACAAGTTAAGTGATCATGTTTCAATTTTCCTGCCTGTATACTTCACCGGTATCTTCTATCAAAACGTACCATTGTGAGTAAAGTAACAATCGTACTCTAACAATATCCGGTATTTGTCTAAGGGAAACCTACGATTGAAGAGGTAATGATACATCAGTTGTAACAATACACGTCATTCCATCTCGATGCTTTCCCTTGCTCAGTAATTTTGTAAAATTAATGATATGCACGTCGTATAGATTGCGTTGTAATCACTCTTTCTTAGAAACAATCACTCGGCGTTTACAACTGCATCGATCGGTACAAACATACGAGGTTTCAATTAGAATGTGATACGATGACGAGGAAGTGCGCTCAACTACCCTTGCACTTGGCATTCGATTTTAATTTTTCTTCTGTGGAAATGTTGTTTGTTACCATTGTGAAATCTTGATTAGTTTAATGTACGAACGTTCGACTAAAATGAACTTATAAAAAGTATTTTGAAATTCATGAATTCACAGTTAAACAACTACAGCATTCTTTATCATGTTCTTAGTACATGTAATATTTGTTTAAAAACAACGAAAAAAATTGATATTACAATTCTTCACTCAGTTTGATTTTTTTTCTTATCCAATACAAAGTTTTGCTGTTCCTTTCCGTAGGTTCGAACACTGACGTAGATTTTTGACTTTGAAACTATTTTTTTCCCTTTGTGTATTTTTGATGTTGCGGAATGTAAAGCTACGATTTATTTTCGGCTGAAGAATTCTATACCAAAAGTACTAACTAACATTAAATTCATTCAACAAATACTGATACATGTTTTGGTAAGAAGATTCAATTTTTTTCACATATTTCAAGAGAATTCACAAGTAGATCTACATTGAGTAGAAAAAATCACTTACAGTCATTGCTCAATGTACCATCCTGGAACGTAATTTCCACATGTTTTGGTAGAAGAAGAGAAACTTCCACATGACATTTATCTATGTATATGATGATCCACCTGCGCAGTGCAATGTAGTCATATTGACAGTGTTGTTCATGGAGAGAACAGCATGGCGTACGTGCTCTATAGCTACAATCCTGTGCTGTTTACTCTTGTTTTGCATATGCCTCCACGTCCCTACGTGTGTCTCTCTCCCTACCACCCGCATCACCTCTTCTCAACACCCTCATCACGTACACACCCCTCCTCGTCATATTGCTCTCACCCCTTCACACGATCATCGAGGTCTGAAGAAGGAGCTATTAGAGAAGCTAATTGTTCTATTGAATGTGTGAAGAATTTGCTCCAAAATTGAAATCGTTAAAAAATTCAGCCCCATTTTGCGTTATTATCATTATTATGATTATTTTCCTCCACTTAGTCATATGCAGTTTGCAACTGATTTTTTTATCATAAATTTATTATTATTAAAAATAATATTCAATCATTAATTCCTTTTAGTTTTTAATAAAATTATTCTCGTTATATTTTTATTTACAGATAACCCAATGCATTATTATAATTTGTTTTTATTACGAAGTATGTAATGCTCATTTCTAAGTTTTATCTAATATACTATCATACGATTTTATTTAGACACGTATCCATTTTAATCGTATTTTCAAATTAACCCATATTTGTAGAGGAAAATAGAAAAATCACAATTTGAAAAGTAAGATATTGAATCAATATGAGAAATATATAAGATTATTCTGGTTGCGTTTTTATAGTATTTCCCACACTATTGAGTTCCTAGTGGTATTATTCTAAAACAAAAGAGAGTATAACGATTAAATATAAGAAATGGACCATGGAAAATTTCTCAGGGTCCTTAGGATCTCCGAGAAAAACTATTAGTTTTACATTGCCTTGGGTCAAATTACTAAATATTACTTTACATTATTCAGGCACGGAATTTAATGGTGCTGCAACTTTTACCTCTAAATGGACTATCTTCATACCAAAACAATGAAACCTTCTCGTAAAAAATTGCTTTGAAATGTAAAATTCATCTATTTAACAGAAGATTTACGATAACACACATATGGATTCTCACATGAACACCGCTCTACCGTGAATCTTCCATTAAAGGACACTTCTCGAGAGCGGACAACATTTCAGACAGTAATTTTATTCTCCGTTGCTAATCTAACTTCTCAAAATACGGACATTTCTCAATAACGGACAAGTTTTAAGGTCCAGTGAGAGTCCTATGTAGATGTTCTTAGTACTCTCTTTTTGCGACCGTACTAAATAAATATGAAAGTTGTGAAACCCTGATATAATCCCAATCCTCGACCCCGGTTTCCTTTTGGATAGATGCATTCGTTTTATACAGGTTCTCTATTCTCTTGCCTATTGAAATAATAAATATCGATTATAGATTTATTTTATTAGTTACGATTTATAAAGAGTATATTCCGGATGATCTATAGTTTATAATAATACGTACTTATGAAATAACTATTTGTGTTTTATTAAATACAATTTTTATTGTATTTCTACATGTGGCGAACTACTTTTATTCTTATCTTATTAGTGAGCTGAAATGTTAAAACCGCCTTTGCATTAGGGCCTCTTCATCGGAGTTGATGGGATGGTTCCTTGCTTACATCCGGAGAGTAAATTAGTTAATTGTCCTCCATGTGGTCATATGCAGCTTTTTTTACCAATTAGTACATCAGAATTACTTTGCTCATTCGAAGGGATGAAATTTTAACGTACTTGTATTACGCATTCACAACGCAAAATGTTCATGGGGCAAGACCGCCAACACCGTTTTACAGACAATGTATTCTCTCCTCCCAAGCGACTCCCGTCTTGTCCAAGTCTCTCACTCACTTGTTCACAATGTGATGTGCCTACGCCACCATGCAATGGCGGGTCATCCGACTAATGTCTGTAATAACGATAACGCTCGACGCATTGTTCCCCGCTTGCGCATCGCTCGCGTCGACAACGTTGGCACAACGACAACTGTGTAATAGCGTCGTACCAACACAATTTTGGACGAGGGTTACTGTCACACAGTATTCGTCCTGATAGATGCGGAAGTTTGTTACAAGTGTATCTGCCTCTCTAAGTGTAGGATTGGAAGATAGGTTTCACTGTTGAACTTACCGTTTGTATAAGGAAAAAAAGTATTCGGTGTAGTTTTGGATCATTCGGTGCAGCATTTCTTTTGTAATTATAAATATTAATCTATTGGATAACGATTTCATTAAAATTGTATGGAACGAATTCTCATATTTCATAAATTCGTTCGTTTTTTTAACTCATTCGTCGGTGGTTTCAATGTTCTACGGCCAGAAAATTGAACACATTTTTCATAGTTTCAATTCCTAATTGAGTTTTAAATTAAACAAATCTTCTTGTACTTTTTTTCCATGAGTAATTTATAAGCTTATTAAGATAACTAAAATAAACCCTAATTTGGTTCATTTTACTCGTTTCAATAAGTTTTAAATTCTCGTTCCTCCCAGAAGAATTGAATTCGTAAACAAGCATTTACTGTTTGAATTAAATTTTTATGAAAAATTTAGGTTTATTTTGATTTATTTTCCATTGATTCGTTTCCATGAAATGATGTGTAGTTATATAGTTGTTTCCTCATGCCATAAGCGTATAATAGTGTCCTCGTTATATATAAACACATTAGTGGTTTAAAGTAGATTGCTCTTCCTTGGGGGAAAATCTAGAATGTCAGGAATCCTCCATTAGTCTCGCAGTTCGATAAACAGCGTTATTGACGGAGACGTCTTTAAAAAAACGATAAGGTTCAATCTCAATGTTAGCTTCCCGTTTTGAATTCCCAATGACTGAGACCCTCTATGCGAGCAGACTTCCGTTTTTTCGATCGCCCATCAGCCCGTTTGGGTGCTACAGACTTCCTCGCATTTTCGTGGCCGTACCCAAGGCTCCGTTTCCAACTCACATTCCCCTCACATAGCGTATCGGGGAAATGAAATACCACCTCCGGCACCATCCGTGTGCCTGATCCAGCCTTCTCCTCCTACTCCTTCCATCCTTCGCCAATTTCTTCCCCCTCTCGTCACGTTCCTCACTGCCTCCCCTCCATTTTCTCTCTCCTTGCTTCGACGCAACTCCCCGTGAAGAAGAAATCTGTACACGGTGGCAATCTCATCGCTGGGTTCGTTACCGAATCTAGTCGCGGACTCTCCCGCTGCGCTCCACTAGCTTATAAAATTATTCGAAATATATTACGTTTATGAAGCGTAACTTTTTCCGAACCACCGTTTTTTTTTTTCGGCGCNCGGCGCCCTTTCTCTCCGTCGCATTGCTACCGGCACATAAACTACCACGCGGGTCGTTAGTGGAAAAGCCGCGAAAAATGTAGTTCCTTAGAGAGTCGACAGAGCGCGTTGTTGTACTTCCGAGGTCCCGAGAGTGTGCTTTTTATCTGGGAACTCAAGCACGTACGCGCGCGTTGGGTATTATGAAGTATAATGTCATTGGTCTCATTTTTGAAGGTGTGATATATCTGTCATTTCCTATGCTCAGTGTTCACCTACAGTGGTTTGAAAAGGATAAATATAATTTCAAGTTACTGATTTTATTGAACCACTGTCTGGCGTATGAATTATTCATAACAGAATGTTTAGGAAAAACATAATTACGAATATACAAACAATTAACTGTAGATATATCTCTTAAATCGTGAAAACAGCATTTCTGAACTGTGCGTGGCAAAAAGTTTCGGTATTGGTGCATCTGTTTATGGGAACGATGTACTTATATCCCAAGTATTGAAAACGAAACATAACTCACCTAATGTCTCTAAACTTCTTCCCTATTTGGTAAATTTTCATAGTTTCATTCTTTCTCACAATATCACATCTTCACAACTGTCACTTCCCACAGTTTTATGCATAAGCAGCGAATTATATAGAATTTTAACACAAAATAAAATTTATCCGTCATAATAGTTGCCAATTAATACGTTTCTGTACAATATTAGAGGATAAAAGAATGTAATAAATTTTTATTTAAGAAATAAAATAGTGTAATGAGTGTGTTATTTAAGAAATAAAATAATAAATATTAAGTCATTTTTTGTCGCTTAAATCAAATAAGAATTTCTAGAATGTACCGCATTTTAATATAATATCTTATTAATTCACTGTACAAAATCAAAACTTTTATGAAAATGAAGTATTTAAATGACATTGTGTAAACGAAGTTTTACTAGAGGAAACTTATTCATTCTTATGTCATGAAAAATCATTTGAGGTATCATGAAAATAATAGATCGAGGCTTCATAAAATATGAGACATAACTTTCAATTGAATAAAATATTTCATAACAAGAAATGTTTTTAAAATTAACATGCTATTAGAACACCTTTTGTGTTTCATGTTATGTCATAAAAATGACCTAGATATTAACTTGAGTAATTAGTTATATTCACGAAAGTTGCATGTAGTGGCACAAGATTTTTTATTGATGTATTGGTGATTTGCTAATGAACAGAGATTTGAGTGATTTCAAATATATTTGTTATTTTCCTTTGATTAGTAGTTTTGAATGGCAAAGGTATGCAATGATTTTAAGAAAAGAAGATAAACTGACAGATAACCTCTTATTGCACTAGCTATGGAGACACAGAGACTTTGGTCAAAAGAAAAGAAAAAGAAGGTAGTTTTGAGTCAGTGTTTCCCTCGGTTCCAGCGAGGTTTATTCTCATTAAATTTCAACTACTGCGATAGACTTTAACCATATCTTTTCCTACATAGTTCAATTTGACGAGTCTGTGTCAGCGACTTTCGTGACAACCCTTCCGTGCTTGCGTATTTCGCTTGGAGTAGTATGTCTACCTTTGCTGACCTTTCACGCCCTTGTTGTTTCCTTCCTTTCTTCCCCCATCCCGTCGCATACCTTACTTCATCCCCTGAGTCCACACCGATGGACCTTGTCCCAACGACGAGACCTCCGATTCCACCGAACGTCATCAATATTCATGGGGCGGGGTCGGAGGCCCGCGCGGTTCACTCCCCCATTTCTCCCTCACACTGCGCTGTCTGCTTAGCCCTTACGCACAAGGGTTGGCCATTGACAGCTGCCGTGCTTCCTCCCTCTCCTGCTCACCCTGCCCACGAACTCACTTCGTCTCCCCTCCACCTCCTCACCCCATCACCACGCAATGCACTCGCAAGTATTCCCTTTGATTCGCCGCAAGTGGGTACACTCGGCAAGTTCGCCACGGTCTCTGTTTTGTGTCCATAGGTCACCCAAACAGGAGAACATGGCTTTTTCGTCATTTGACGTCTCAGATTTCTTTCTTGATTACTTCTTTTTTTCGTTCTAATTTTTAGCAATAATCTTCATCTCATAAAGTTTTATCCCACTCATCGCCAGGTTTATGTAATAATAATAATAATAATAATAATAATAATAATAATAATAATTTATAGTAAACAAAACTGTTGAAAGTGCGTATGATCACGTGGAGGATAATAAACTGATTAACTCTCCTGAAGAAAACAAGGGACCGTCCCATCAATTCTGATTAAACCCTAAGGCAGATGTGGATTGAAAATTTCAGCACACTCCGACAAGAATAAAGAAAAAGCTACATATTGTGATATCAATAGAATACCTGCAAATTTGTATGTAACAAAAAAAATATATTTTGCAAGTACGTATTATTATCGAACTATAGATTGTTTGGAAAATACTGTTTATAAATCGTAAGCATTAAAATAACATTAAATTCGAAATTTAGACACCGCCACTAGACAAGAGCCTAAAGAGTCTGTAAAAAAAAAAAGAATTCGCCTATACCCCAAGGAAAACCGGAGAAAACCCGGGCCAGGATGGGTTGAAAGTTATGTTTCTGAAATTGTACTTGTTAATGGTTTAAGTTTCCTTCCACCTAGTCTTCGAATCTTGGGTTCATAGGCACGTAGGACTTGTTCAATATTCCTTTTCCCTTCGCAGATTGTATCATTCGTCTCCAGCTGTTTGGGCTAGTGGCCAGGGGCATTTGCATTCCTTTTATGATGCTTAGACATGGGTAGAAATACACACATCAAAGAGGCCCTCATTTGGACGCGTGGTAGAGGCATTGCAGTTTTGATGAACCATCATCTATGCGTTATTTGATCGTAGCCTTCCATTTTCAGTAAGTCCCTAGAAGTGTTTGAGAAGTCGTTTAAGTTACGTAGGCGTCACCAGGAAATTGGTTGTTTACTTGTTTACTATTTGGAATGCGTAAAAATCAGTGTTATCTCCCTAACCACTTAATAATTCTAATCATGACAAGAATCGAATGTGTTAGCGTAGAGTGGTGCCGTTATTTCTCTTCCGCTGATTTGGACTCTATAGACTCTATATTGGGTTAATAAGATATTGTGTCCCATTAAACTACTCCTGATATACGTACCGTTTTTAATACTCAGAAAGTCGCCAAAAGAATAATGAAACCAACTTCATCCTACGGGGATGGCTCTATAACGTTTATGTATACCACTCATATTTTTATTTCTTCATAAAAGAAAAAAAAACAGGGAGATTATTTCAATGTTCAATTTGTATATTTTAAAAGAATATATTTAACTTTAAAAATTGTTTTTAATGTATACTACTATTATTAAAATATTATATACATAAATGTTCCTAAAAATGTTACATTATCTTACAAATGCAAAGGCTTCTAAACAAATATTAATTCCTTCAGAGTCATATTTCGTCATATAGTTCCCAAAATGCATCATAACATTTCAGCGGAAAATAAGAAAACGATTCCCATACCCTCTTACTCCTATGAGCTGACATTGCTCTTCAACGACTTCCTAAGTAACAATTTTCATCTGATGCTCTGGATTCATCTGATTTCACACTACCGTTTTGAATTATCTTCACGTCCCCTTCCCATTCTACCCGACAGGTGCAAGGGGTGTCTTGACCTCATGAAAACTCTAACATGAGAGGTGAACAGACATATTTGTGATAGTACCCTTTCTTGACAAGTGAGTCATCTGTGAAAAACACCCTCTTTGAATGAGTTGAGTGACTCATCTTAATTCTTGGCTACCTC
Source organism: Laupala kohalensis (assembly GCA_002313205.1). Taxonomy (NCBI): domain Eukaryota; kingdom Metazoa; phylum Arthropoda; class Insecta; order Orthoptera; family Trigonidiidae; genus Laupala; species Laupala kohalensis. Next base: position 106,952 of record NNCF01129372.1, read on the forward strand.
AGGAAAATTTCCTCTAATGCCATCGGCTTATTCAAATTTCTTGCCAGGAACTTAAAAAAAATGAGGAAATCATTGGACATAATATATAATCTAACCCATTAATTACAAGCTCCTTTGCTGACTTTATATTAAAATCATGATCCTGGCCTGCTCAATTTGAACGAGTCCAGAAATTTCGCTATCCTTCACGACACGATCAACAATCGATAGCTGGTCAAGTTATGATGGCATACCATCGATTCAACTGATCGAACACGCTGCCTCTCGCGCGCTAAAAAGTACGTGAGACCCGAACATCAGACCACATGGGTCCTTGCTTTCGAACACTTCACTTCGCTACTCTTCACTTTCGTTGACAAGCCGACATTTTTCGCAAGATCAAGCCTACTACTGCACTTCAGAAGGCATTTGCGACCACGAGATATTTACTCGTCAACTATTGGATTTGGTAACACGACACCGTTCCGACTCTACTCTACAATCAATTTCAACCAGCTAATTTCAAGGATCTTCTCATCATCTCGTCACGATCTCTTGGAAACCAGTACTATATCATTATTTCACATTATTTCATGGCATGTCATTAAATTATTATGTTATTGTTAGCAATCAACATTCATCTCACTACCTTACCCATCATCACTCTGTATTTTTTCAGTACTAACATTTCTTGTGCAGGTAAGATCAACCTTATCTGTACAAGAGGTACCAGGACTTACTTAGACCAGAGCGACTCTACTTTAATCTACGGATTCCGAAGTTATTAATGATTTTCAAATGTCTCATTCTTCCTACCCCTACCCTAGGAGTATCGTGAAGCATTATTATTTTTTCCAGGTAGTGCTATTTATTTTAGTTGAAATTAATGAATGTTTTTATTTTAATAACTTCTACGAAGGATTTTATTTGACTGTTGTAAATTTTCAAAAGCAATATATGTGTATGTCAATTATAATGTTGCTCAATATGTCGCTTATTTTTACTCTATGTGTCAAAATGTAGTCAGTTTTCTCATCACTCTTACGAAAAATCATGTCTAAAAATGTTATTCAAATCACCCAGAGGGATATAATTGTGGCGAACTAATAATGAGCGATGAAACGTATGAGATGATATAGTCACCATCATTCATGACTATTATAGAATATCTTATCACATTTCCCACCCCGACATACTTTTCTACGTCCTTCCGATGCTTTTCCCTACATGCAGACAATTTTTAACTTTTTTCATACATATTTTTAGCCGCTTTTACTCTCCCCGTCTCATCATATTTTTACGTCTACACGAGTACGTTCTCTTTGCTTCTCATCCCACTCGCATCTTCAGATTCCGCTTACTCCCCGTCGACGCTTGTTACGCAACCTCTTCTCCGCCTGTCTCCGTTCGTGGGATGTCTGCTCTCGCAAAACTTTCCTCCCACAGTGCCCCCTCTCCACCTCTCCCGAAAAGTGGGAGGTGGTTGGTATGGGTGAAAGGGGAGGGAACTCAAGAGAACTAGAACAAGTTCAAAAGAGATGGGGGTACTGGAGGATAAGAAGAAGCAACGGATGGACAATAAGAAAAAAGTGTTGTGAGTTAATGGTTATGAATTGTAGGACTGAGTAAGAAAAAGATGGAGAAGGGAATTGTGGGGGACATATGCTGAGAGTAATTATCAAAAGTAATATCATTGAAAATGATGGAATTATCATAAAAATAGAACTCCTCTTAAACGGTCTGGTCGGGACTGAAACCCTGGCCGGTTAAATGTTTGTCCGGATAATCGGAGGTTTTTGTGAAAAATCGATTTTCGTTCTGAAAGAGCTTACTGTTTTAACACCCAGGTTATCATGAATAAACAAGCAAAGGAGATGTCATTACAACTCACTTTATTGCACTGTGTGTACATACATACTTTCATAAACGATCACAAAAAATTAAACAAACACAGCTGACTTCGCGTCATCCCGTTATTCTCTCCAGGAAAGACCCGTCAAACAATTAATGTATAAGACACTACCTATCAGCTATTATACGCTGAAAGAAAGAAAAATAGCTGTTGCACGGGATAGGTCGGTTAATTTGAGGACCGGTTGATTCGTGACCGGCCAAGAGGGGTTCTACCGTCGTGCGGGTTGTGCGAAACCATGCGAAGAGAAAATTCACTTATTGCGTTCCCTGCATTTGTTCTGATAATCTCCTTTCTTCGAAACACATGGCGGACATGAAGGTGATACTGGTATTAAACTATTGTTACATTGATTCTGCAGCTGGGCATAAAAATTACAATGAAAAATATTAAAGAACATTTCACTATTTTCCTATAATTCCACGGTCAAGTAGTTCTTAGCTTGCCACAGGTTCTCTTTTCAAGAAACTTTTGTACGTTCCTTTAATATTTAAGTGTTTTATCTTTTGCGCAATTACAGGGAATGCACAAAAAAATACCGCTCTTTCTGGTGGCTAAATACTTGGGAGTGTAATACAATATTCTGATTGAAGAAATAAAGATCATTACTGGAAACTTTGGGAAAGTATTATTAAAACATCACCTCCAGTAAAACTGATTTCGAGGGAAAAAAACGTTGATACTTAGTTGATAGCAATTTTTAGGGCTAGTTTTTCTCCGTTGTTCGCAAACATTACTATTTTTTAATAGAAAAACCATTCGCATTCATGAGATTTTGACATAAGGAAACAGCACAATTACTGATGTCGTTAATCTAGTCGGAAGAAAGGGGCTTGAATAGTACCATGTATATTTATCACAAACTGAACACTATAACATTTAATAATGCGTTATTTTATTAGTTGTGGGTAGTATAATGTAATCCATGGTTATTTCTCACAAATAGTAACGAAAAGAAGAAATTCAAAAATCGGAACGCCTATTCGGTTTACGGCGGTCGATCTCAAACGTGGCTCAGAAATACACTCTCCTCGATTAGTCTGTCCTGTTTTCCGGTGCCAAGAATGCTTGTCCAGTTGTTTTCCAGGAAGCCTCTCTAGGATATTTGTCGCGATCGTGGAGAGAAAAGTTTTCTGGGAACGATGTGCTTCCAATTGAGACTTGACCGATGTAATCCCACTTCAACGTAAGAGTTGAGCAACTCTCGATGAGATCTTCGGCTTATACCTCGTCTCTTCACGTCGATTCTCTTTCTTCCGTGGTGTCAGGGAAGATATAGATCTACTCTAGACGCTCCTCGTACAAGAGATACTCTTTTTACTCTCATTTTCTCCATTTCATTTGTTATTTCTAACATAGATCGTGGAAAAGATATCAGTAGAGTTATTCTCAATAAAGTTTTATAAATAACTGCTTCAACTCTACCAGTGATGGCAAAATCGTGGACCATAAAATGTTTTCGCGTGGCATTCCTAAACTAGTGACCATAAGGATTCTGTGTCTTTATATTTTATGAGCACATTTTCATTTGGACAAAAACTTTAAAGTAAGAATTAAACATTTGTTCTCTCTGTATATGGTTTAGTAACTCTCGAAAAATTTCATAAAGATTGCCATGAACTTTCACCACAAACCTTGGAAGAAAAACTCGTAAAGGATCAGATAAAAGCTGGAATTCTAATCATGTAATAGTTCACGTGCAATAATACTACGTACTGTATATCTCCTGAAACATATACCAACTTACAACGCGACGGAACATCACATCACAATTTTTGGGACATATTTTCTTATGACATTGTCACTGAATTTGTTCTTCCCAGAATATAGGGAAAATATTCTAGACCTAGTGTATAATAATTGATAGTTCATTTGTTTCGGTATAAACTTGCTCCCAATCCAAGTGATGTATATGTATTAAAATGTGTTTCTTCGTTCAATAAAACAGTTTCATGAAATATTGTTCATTAATGTTCAGCTCGCACCATCACATGTCTTTCAAGAAATGAATCTCGAATCAAAACCAAGGTGTTATTATCTAACATGTTATTGTTTCCATGGGTCTCTAATTTTCATTATTTGATGTCCATTATCAAGATAAAGAGCTATCCTAGACTCTGTAACAAGGGATAATAATGTTTATTTGTTTTCTTCTCCGTTTTATATATTGTTTCTACAACAAACATAGGTATTGTAAAAGATGTCGATGCAACTGTTATTAACATCGTTCCATAAATAACTGCTTCGACTCTATAGGTGACGACCAAGAAGTAGGTCGCAAACCTTTGGATGTGGGAACGTAATAAATGCACATTCTTCCTTTTGATAGATTGAACACTTCTCAAATGAAGCGTTGAACACTAAGTGAAGTTGCTACCTGAGGTGAATGTCGCTTTCGTCAAAGGTTGAAACTCGCACTTCTGATGCGGGGACCTCATCATGTTCCTAAACCACCGAATACGAACCACGACCCGAAAAGCGTGTCGGTAGCTAATATTAGCTTGATATCGCCTGTAAAGCGGAAGAGCGCGCCTTTATTGCTTATTGTAAGTCGCAGTTAGAGGTCTCCGAACAGCACTGGTGTACAAAACTTGCTCGCGTTGCTTGGATTAGCAGGAGTCATTAATAGAGGTCGTTAACACAAGCGTTAAGCTGCAGGCGTCGTCATGGCATTTGTCGACGGATACTTGCTGTCCCCAGTCCACAAAGACTGTGCTTCGGGAGATGTCGAGTGGAAGTAGATGGCGCTGCTTCAATGGATCCAGTCGAATTCAATACGGCGATTGGAAAACCTGTGTAATCGACTCCATCAGAACTTAAAATTAGACTTCAATCTCTTTAATATTTTTTAAAAGATATTTTCTTCGAAGACGTAAATATGTTAGGTAATGATTCTTCAGACGACATTCAATACTAATTGTCTGCGTAATTTATGTACTCCATGGAAACCAAAAATGTATTTCAACCAGCTTAAAATGAAATTCGTAATGACCTAATGCGTATTATGTTTTAATGTATGGTCATTTGGTATTATTTTGTTTTGTATTTTTTCTTGTATAAATGAGTGGTTTCGAAATTAAATTTAAGAATTATTAATCTTACTTCTAATTTGTGTGTTAAATGCTACTTTAAGTGAATACTATTTTGAATTTGCTCAGGTTTATTAAATCGCTAATAATAAATGTAAAATGTTTTTTCACCAGACTATTCTTTAATCTAAACTATATTATATGTCTGCTCGAAGTGTATTTTTGTAACATTAAACAGATTATTGATATAATGATGCGTGAAGGATATTAATTATTTAATTATGGTATAATATTTTCAATATTATATGATATTGTCATTAATCAGTTTCATTATATTTTCCCGTTAAATTAAACCAAAAAAGTATCTAAATAAACAGTGTACTGTCTAAAAAGCAGATACTAACTACGTAAAACCACTTAAAATACTCTTTACTTTAATAAACTGTTACTTGCTTTACATTTTAAAAGAATGCTGTTGAATAATCCAACATAAATTATTGAAAACCACTTTCGCAAGCGATAAAAATATTTATCACTTTCCTAATGAACATTAACAAATGTTCTGTATCTTCTACTCACCAAAAAGTTTATTTAATTGAAACACCAACATCGTTATTCAAGAGTAAATTAATATTTGATGAATTGGTTACTTTTGTAAAAATAGTTTACAACATCTACTTATGGTCCTGGATCACTCAATAGCCTGCTCATTATATTAATGTCCGTAAATTTAAAATTATGTTATCATGATTTTTTATAATTTTGTATTGATATTACAAATAATTATTGAAATTGCTCTCCATTTCGATGTTTATGTTTGACTTTACTCAATTAATTATCATGCACGTTTACTCACAATTCTTTCGCGTGGCGAAGTGGAACTGCAAGGAGCAACTTTTTATGGATGATGATGGTGAGTACATTTAATTTTTGTATTTCGTAGGCGAATAAAAAATCATGATTATCAGTTAAATGTTGATGCTATTCATTGCATTAAATCGAGTGTATTAGAAAAAAATCTTGTAATTGAATAGCAGAAAAATCATTATACCCGCGATTTTAAGTGTTATAATAGTTGAGAGGGTTATAGAGGTAATTAATGAATGGTACCCCCACTCATCGCAGTGAGTCACCTGGTGTCATGTTTCGTGCTGACGCAGCGGGCAGCCTCTCCCTTAGCTGCGGGTGCGAGAAGATCCCTCAACTCCTCTGCGTATATAATGAATGGGTTCACTGCGACACACGCCACCACATCTGCAATTCGGACGCTTACGAGAGAGAGAGAAAGGCTGCTATCTACTACTGCTCCTGCTTTGCTGCTGCCGAGGAGTGACACGACGCTTAGGAATGTCGAGACGAAAACCGCTCGCGAGCATTACCTTTATGTCTACTTCCGCTGTCATCCATCCCCCTTCCGCTCTACCATACCTTGTTGGTGATCATTTGGAAGAAATATTCTTCCCCTGCGTGAAGTTTTATATGCATTGATTTTTATTGATGGTGACATTTCTTTATTCTCTTTATTTCCGTTTCAAGTTTTACTTCATTTTTCATGTGATTTATGATTATAATGTTAAAATATGGGACTATCATATCAAAATTACACCCTCCATTACTTCAGTTTATTATTAGTATGGGTTCTACCGTAGCAGAAGTTGTCAAGTAATTTCATTCCATTACTTTTTATGGGATTAATTATGTTATGTTTGGTACGTCGATTTAATATTCGAATATGTGTATTTTATAAAATGGGTAGTAAAATTAAGTTCGGACTAAGTAGTAAATTTATTTGAAACTGTATCATTTTGCTCCAAATATTCCAAACTTTCCACGACTCCACACATCTCCTAGATCTAAGTTCCATCACCCTTAAAAAAATCTTGGATCTGCTTTTTCTCTCAATCTGTCACTTATTAACGTATCGTAATTATAAATAAATAAATAAATAAATTTATTGTCAAAAAACAGTACAAACTGCGTATGACCATGAACTTGAATTCATGTTTACCCTCTCTCGTATTTATTCCACAATGAACTGAATCTGTTTTCTCTGTAATAACTTGTCTTCCTTACGATACCGACAATACAAGGGTAATGATTGTGGCGAGTTTCCTTAACTCTCTCCTCCCCCGCTGGGCGCGTGCGCGCGCGTCCGTCATGCAGGCCGACGCTGGAGCGGGTCGTCCTCTGTCTCGAAGTCACGCAATGCATCGTGTCGTTAGCGAAACGCCCATCGCGTGCGACCAAACGGAATATCCGTTCGGAAATGGAGTATCGCGTAAAGCACCGCGCCCTCTAATGACAGAAGGTAAATTACGTATGTTACGGGTTCCAGGGTCACCCTTCCTTCATCATCTCGCATTTCGATATTTTGTCTTCCTCAGCGCGCGGTACGAAGCCTCTCTTGAAAAGGTCAGAGGTGCTATAAAACGTTTAATATACCACAGAGAGATTTCCTCGATGAGGTGTGTTTAACTGAAAATTGTAAGCCGTCAGAGTGTTTTGAAGCCTGACATTGATGGATTGCTCATGAATCGAGGTCTGAATAAATATTTACTCCGTTTGTAGTCTACATATCCAGATGTTAAAAGAAAAAAAAGAACCTGTTTGGTAATGAAAACTGAAATCTCTTGCCAATGGAAATCACTGTCCGCCTTTCTCTTGTTTCCTCTCCCTCCTAATTTGAATGAGAGTAAGGTACCCTGTAAGGGCAATATTTTAGGGTTCTAACTAGTAGCATATATAATATAATTAGCGTTATATAAGAAGAATGTAAGAGATGTGTGCCCCAAGCCGTTTATCTTGTTACACCGTAATGAATGGAGGGCGAATTCCTCCCCGTGACTTGTCTCGAATCTCGCGTGACTCCGTGCGCGCTCTTCGGGTGACGTCCGTCCTGACGGCGAGCGTGGCGCTGCGATGGTCACTGCACGAAACACCCCTCCGCTTTACCAGCCGGGGCTTCCCCGTGGATCTCGTGCGTTGTTCAAAGAGCTAAACGATCTTCATGAATATTTGTCTCTGAGTCTGGCTCCAATCGATGTCAAGAAAAATGAGTGAAGGCATGTAGTTTATCGTAGAATACTGTATAGAGATTACAATGCTAATTACGTAGGACAGACAAAAAGGAGGACTGAAAAGAAGAGTAAGAGAACTTAAATGTGACAGAACCCAATGTTTAAATACATCACTTTTTAGATGAGGAGTATTTGATGACTCAGTAAGTATTAAGATATATTAGACAGGAAGATATTATTATAAAATTTCTTAACCAAAATGTTACACTTAAAAATCATTAGTGAGAATTTAAATTTATTTTGGAATACTGAGAAATAATCAGGTATTTATTTATAATTATGATAATTTATTATATGATTTGTATATTATTTGAGTAATATTTTCGTGTGTATTTCTTGTGTAATTTTTTGTTTTTATTTCTTCTGTTGTATATGATAAATTTCATCTGTGATATGTTAATAGGTGACAGCATTATTTATTTGGAACTAATCTCCTGATTAAGGTCAAAACCCTGGATGAAATGACATGTTGAAAAATATAACCATTTATCTATTAAACGTCGTTAAATTTTGTAGCTTAATAAGATAAGAGATCTCTAAATATAAATAATACCGAGGGTTACGTTTACAAATGGAAATGGTACTTGCCATCTTCGACGATATTCGAAGTGAAGATAAGTATATGAATTGGAATAGGCTACAAATTGTATTTTATTTTAGAAATTTAACACCTTTCGTATGAGAAGGAAATACGAAAAGCAATACGTGAGAAAGCCGAAACGAAAATAATGAAGTTAGTTACCAATAATTTTGGAAAATTAAACAAAAAAATAAATATTGAAAACATGTTTTATCAACTCATTGCCAAACATTTTGTGCAAACTTTAAGTGTTTATTTGCTTATACAAATATAGTTTAATATACTTATTTTGTATAACCTATATTCAGTATTGATATGTGCTATGAAAAACTAGGAAGAGTTCATATATATTTTTTAATTTTAGTCTTATTTTGTTTTTCCCCTTTGAAATGTTATTTAGATTATAGAAAATTTTAAATTACAACAGTCCCTAGTGATTTTTTTTGTGAATTCAATGATTTCTCAAAATTGAACGATGTTAATGGATTTTTTGAAATAAAGGAATCAAAATTTCTGGACGCGAAGAAAATTTATTCCTGTGTTGTTTTCGAGATTATTCAAATTGGTTCCAAATCAACATTCTTCGACACCGGAAAATGCCTCATAATTTTTGTCTGTAAATGAATGTGTCAGTCCCAGAAAGTCACGGCTATCTTTAAATACTATGTATCGTCTCTGGTGATTTAGCGATCACAAGCATTTTAATGTACTTCTCTATTCCTTGTTATATCGCAAACATAATTAGTACCAATGTTTTTTGTAGTCAATATCAATTGCGAAGCATTGTTAGTCCAATGTGATCCAAGCGCCTCAGGATTTTCACCCCTAACGCACAATCTAACTTCTTTCTGTAGATCGTGCTGTACTCCATCTATCTTAATTAAATATTGGTCCTTTTTATGTGCTTCATAGTGAGAAAATACAACTCTAAAGAACGTAAGTTTTCGGTTCGGCTCGGTTGACAATGGAAGTATTTTATAGTCTTCCAAGGTTCTTTGAAAAACGACATCATTTCATGAAGGTCGGTCGCTTTCAAGTCGGAAGAAAAGCATATCGAATCAATTGTGTAAAATTTCCTTTGAAGTTGACTCTCAACCCGGAGACCACACTGGAACGAGCGAAGCTTTAAATTATAAACTGGATCCACTAACCAAAGGGGACTTGGTCGCTGTACCTATTACTGGAGACAGTTGGAATTGATCAATTTTGTGGCTTGGATTATGTTTACCTCGGAAATAGCGCAAAAGTACCTTTTTCTGTTATCGAATTGTTCATTTCATTTAAAGAGTAAACCGGCATATATGTAGGTGATAGATATTTTGAGTGTTTTCAAACTTTAAAATCCAGAAGTAAAATTTTGAGATAATTGAATTTTATCATTTCTGTCCCTACTATGTTTATGCCTCTACGATGATGTTTTTCAATAAAACTCGTTTTCAGTTCCTACTTTTTTACTTACGAAGTGGTTTCGACAAAAATATTGGAAAATGTTTTACAAATTAGTTTTCCACCGTTTTCCACGTTACTCTCAAATCTCTGCATATATCAGAGAAATGTGTTATTTTGCTTTGTGATAGGGTTTTATCAACTAGTGCTCTCCCATAACTTGCCGAATAAATGTTTACTTAACAATTACCAAATGAATCTGGGCAAATTTTCGGAATTCAAGTGAAGGAATTAACTCAACGTTTGTGGTGACCTTTGTCACTCCATAAAAATATTTAAATGAAATTTATTTATAATGATTATTATAATTGATAAATATTTTAATTTTTTGCATGAAATTATATTATAATTAAAATAAAAATTAATCGCGGTTCTATCGTCTCTGTTTAATTTATTTCAATTAAGCGAGAGCTCAATTGAACAAGTATCGATTACCATCATGCGCTGATAAAAAAGTGCCCAAGGTACAAAAATTATAAAGAATGACACACTATACAATTACATAAATGTAAGAAATGTACTTGTTACATAAATAAGATGTACAATATAAAGTAGTTACAACAATTAATTAATGAATACAATTAGTAGAAAAGAAACATTGAGAATATGATAATAGTACATAGAATTAATATTCATGCAATTATTCCATACAGTAAAAATTATATTTAAACATCATTCATGAGTACATATATTTCTCATGTATAGTATCGTTTCTAAATACGAATCTTCACTGAAGACAAAATAAATAATTATAACAATATTGAAGACGTTGAATTGCAATAATTATTTTCTTTATGTGTGAGGCATACGAGTTGGAAAATAATTGAACTACGCGAAGATACATAATGATGGCACAAATAGTATTCATTCGCCTAATTCTCTGATCTCGCGATGTGATAAAAAATAGGAAACTTGTTACTGTAGACTCACAATTCCCGGGTCTCCGTATCCCTCATGACTTAACTTAGCTAATTTGAATAATCGTTCTTTGTATTTCGTACGACACACAAACGTTTAGAGGAAAGTCCAGTGACTAACATAGTATTATCATTGTCGTTTTGTAATGTAACATATGACCTTTAGATGGAATCCACACAAAGTTTATTGAAAATGTTTTTTGATTGCGTTTCTAACCTGTTTATTGTGAGTCCATTTAAAGATCGTGTGATATATTTAGCAATAGTAGATTTAAAAAATTGACGTAAATAGTGTCATTTTTATTTTTTCTCTCCCTCATGCGCAATGATATTTATCGAAAGATCTGGGAAAATGAGTGTTTCGTAAGTTTCGATTGAATATCCTTTGCGAAGATTCCACATTCGGTATTAGGTTTGAAATTGAGGTAGTAATACGTTGAGATAAGAATTGAGTTATTAAACAATAAACCTGTGTATTTATTCACTGTGCTCCCCACTTGGCAAGCTAAAGGATTTTGCAATAGCCGAGAAGACTTGTAGGGACTCAAGCAACGAGCCATGTTTCGCCGGGGGCAGCTAAATATTTGCCGCGCGTCGGGCAAGCGATGAGCGCGCTTCGTAAATGCTTCATGTTGGCTTGTGACGTACCACTGCTCTCCTCTTTTTTTTTCTTCCACTCTCCAACGCCCATTCTTTCAACGCTTGCACGTACTTTTTCTTCCTTGTAGTGGTTCTGAACGACCTCTGCGGGAGGCTGCGGAAGCTGATGGTTAATGTGGTGGAGAATGGTGGTGGTTGAGGGGTGGTGTGGGTGAGGCGTAGACGATGCGAGTGCGGGTGTGCTGGAGAGTTCATGACGCGTTGGGTTGACGAAACGGTAGCGTGCGGCAGTGAAGTCGCTCGCTCGCTCTTCTCGGAGTTTTCCAGTGCCCCCTCGTCACCGGGGAAGCGCGTCCAGAGTGGGCCATGTCTCATTAAAGCAGCGAGGGTCACCACCTCCCACGTTGCAGTGGCGATGTCTTCGCCCGGTGTTGCCGCAGTGTTCGTCAACTCTGTCGGCGCCAACACCACCCCTGCAATGTTAGATGGGAATCTTACCATTCGAGGAAATCTATATAATAATAAAACGGTAACTTCACTTTGTGACGCAATTACAAGGTGATCAATGCACTCATAATTACAATTGTTTCATCCTTGCGTCCTTGACTCAAACGAGTGTGCAATCACAGTTTTATTGTCATACGCAATTTGTACTACTCTTTTTGACAATAAATTTATATAATAATAATAATTATTATTATTATCCACGACAATCCATACCACGGAAAAGTAGGAAATCATCCCGAGTATACATTTGATGGCGAATGATAGGATATATTATTTTCGATGTCTTTGAGATACACGCGCTTCTCACTGCGGTGTAGTGGCTCAGAGCATTTGGGGGGAACTCCCTAGCGAGCGAAGTGACTCTATTATACAATATACAATGAAAAACAAATGAACAAAGAAATATAATACATATATTCAATACAAAATAAAAGTTTTGTTTTCTTCCAGCTATAGCATATTTGTTTCATTCTTCTTTCTCTTCATTGCTTTCAAAAAGAAAGATGATATTTATATTTTTTTACATTTTAAAAATGAAAAAATGACATTCGATTATTGAGTGCTGACCCTTTACTTGTCTATATTCTGTTCCACAAAATTATGCGTTATTAGCAGTTTCACCCACATAAACTGATCCACATAAAAATAATTTCTTTCTTTACTATTTTCACTTTACTATTTCCATTTTAGATGAATACTTCCACTCGAGTATATTCTCTTCTGCAGTTTATTCTATTAAGGAAATGTTCCCTCTTATGTTCCCATGTAGTTTCATTGCTTTTGGGATGGTAGCAAGTGAATCAAACAAAATTTTGAAACTGACACTACTTTTTATTTTCTGTTGTTCATGATTCCGATATGATACTATAAGAGTTATAAACACTGAGTAAATATTTTTACCGTTTGAATTTCATACTATGTATGTTATGTGTAGACAGGGAATAATTCTAAATAAAATAAGCAGTATGTATATTAATTTCAATGACGTATATAACATCTTGGAAATCTCTTGCCACGTGATTACTTTGAGAATTATTAATATTGTCAAAAAAGAGGGATTTAATTGAGAAAAAAATGCAAAATGAAGATGTACTTTTTAAAATGCTGAAAAGAGTAAACTGTTTTTAAGAGAACGACTGTTTGAGTATCAATCACTTTCTAGAGTTTTTAATAATCATTTCCATTGGTGCATGAAGCACGACCATATATC
>NNCF01129372.1:120852-302427 GCA_002313205.1 Laupala kohalensis
TATATATATATATATATATATATATATATATATATATATATCACTTGTCTCCTTCCTCTAGTCAAATTATTTCGGTTAACGATCTATCAGAACACCTCTTCATAATGCTACTTGAGATTTATCGTCTTAGAAACGCATTTGTATGACTGAGGACAAAAACTAATCGAGTTAAGTGAAATGAGAACCCACGATTAACAATCCATGACGTCCAGATAGTGTACCTCTGCCTTAGAATGATGACTCAAAGCCAACATTCTGATCTCGGTCCCTTTGTGCGCTCACTACGTTCCTTGTCTCTATACCCGCCATCCTCACTGCTGCTCTTCAAACTCCAGCGCCGCCGCCGCCACCACCGTCGTCTTCAAGCTCTCGTCCCTCTCCGTCCCCATCCTCCTCAGTCTGCTCGAGGTCCTCGACAGTCCGTCGCGTGCCCTCATGCTCTTCTGATCCACCGCCGTCCCCGTCCCCGCCCACCACCCCCACACCCGCCAGTCGTGAGTGCGGCGAGTGAGGTTGACCAAAGTCTACCTGCTGCCCGCGACTCGCGAAGGTCTGTGCTGTTGAGCGAAGCAATCTTCAGAATTACTGTGTCCAGAAAATTTCTTTTCAGAGATGGCATTTAATGATACAATGAAACATTTATTGATGTGTTTTATGCGTTTCAATATTTCGTATGTTCTTCCATACTGTAGTATTTAAAGTAATTATACTTACGAGTTTTCATTTGTGTTCAGTATTCTCCAATGAGTACAGGATATAAAAAACAAACAGATATTAATGAATCGTCGCTAAATATTAGTTTATGAAAACTTTTTTTTTCTGGGACGTCGTATAAAACGTACACTATTAACTTGTAGATTGGAATTCTGCATTTTGCGACCATTATGTTATCTAGATCAACAAATAGCAGTAAGTTATAATTTATTTGTTTAAGACCCCGAACAGAAGTATTAAGAGAAGTGATCGTCCAAAAACAGCAGTAAATTTTAATTTATTTGTTTATCTAGATAACATAATGGTGACTAATCGCTGTATATATATATATATATATATATATATATANAGTAATACTCTACGCTTCGTGTTTGGGGTCTTCCTCAGGTGTAAACCAAAATATTTGTGGGTTATAAGTAATTAATTAATTATATTAGATTGGTAAATTTGGGAAACTACTGTTTTTTTTAGGAAAAACTCCTGAGGACCGTCTTGAGGATTTAGGGTACTTTGAGCAGATTTTGAATTTACCACCGTTCTTCCAACTTTTCCATCCCTTCCCTATCATGCTTATGTAGAAAAGAAACCTCGAAAATATTTCAGTACTTCTTGATTTTGAGCATACAAATTTTGAAAACCTGCCGTACATAAGTAGGCCATAAATTGAGACAAGGATTCTTTATCAATAAATAAATACGTGTTTTTATGAAGAATATTTATCAAACAAAATAAACCTAATATAAATATTACCAATTAAAGTCAATAATTTATCATTAATCAATTGTCAAACACTATTTACACTTGTGGGACCCCTCCTCTGCACCGTAAACTTCGGAAATTTTAGTAATATTTTTCTGGTCGCAACTCTTCAATCGTTATTGGTTTGGTATTCTAAAAATTATTCATCTACCATCATTGCCTCCATTGACGACCACATTTCTTGAGATCAAGGGCAACACCCACCCCCGGTCTTAAACGAATCAATATGATTTATAGTATTTATTTTATTTCCCGCCGCGATATCTAGGATTGTAGTTGATGGTGAATAGCATTTCCTCATCGCATGGAGTATTCCTGTGAGTGAGTTCCTATGTTCTCAGCACTGTGCTTGTGCTCCGAGAAGGACGTTGGTCCGCTGCGTGGGCCCCGAAAGAGCCGTGAATACGTGAGCAGTGTGATATCTCTCGCGTGCTCTGCAGTCTCCGCCTCGCCGTCGCGACGCTGCCGTGACCTCTTCCACCGCGTCGCGCGCGTCCTTCTCCAGGGAACACAGTGCCGCTCCGCCTCTCGACTCTCGTGGCTTCTTCTCAAGATGCAAATCTCTAGGCTTTGCCTTATGCGCTCTTTCCATACCACCAAAGCCTTGTTTATTCTGTTGTGCTGCTTCTATTTAATCGAACCTGCTCGACGTAGTGTTTGAGGTGGGGGATTTAATATTACTATGATAAATCATGAAATTATATACGACATTTTAAGTAGATAGTCATAATTTTCACTAAATTTACGGCCCACTATTTGGTCATCAGGTGCATGTAAGCAAAAAATTTGATGACTAAAATAAAGGTCTAAGCGAATTACAATCGCTATTATAGTAGACGAAACTTTTTTTACTATTGTTATGATTTGGATAAAAATAAAATGTTATGGACACCTTTGTATATACATATCACACAGGTGGAATTTATGTCCTCTAAACAATAGTGGACAAAATTTTCAATATATGTGATTGTATGTGGGTAATATTTTTCTTAAATTTTCGGGAAAATTGCCTTTAAACTCAGCTCGAGAAAGAATTTTCAAAAATTATTGTTCTGTATCAAACTACAGTGAAAGTTACGTTTCGTAATTTACTATATGGATGCATTTCACTTTTCGTTTCGTAGCGATCGTTTATTTAACTGAATGAATCCTATGCAAAAACATTGTCCTCTGTAAGTTTTGTGACTCACAGAAATGAAAAAGCCTGTGTGATGACAGCTCTACTTGGCAACGTCTTGTTCTTGATTCTTTTCAATTCAGTCGTAGACAATAGCCCTTGCTCGTAGAAATTCTTTTATAAATTATACGGTTTGTTGTGACAGCCAACCGCGGGTCTGAGGCCATGTTCCAATGGGTCGGCGCTGGGAATAGGTAAACGCAGCGGCGACTGCGGCGGCTCGGTGTGTCGTCTGGGGGAACGTTTCTATAGCTCCGAGTTGGCATCTATATCCCCCACTCGACCTGTTTCTTCTCCTCAGCCACCCACACCTCCCATTCCATCCTTTTCACAGACTTCATTCCAACCTGTTCTCTCTCTCTCTTCACCTTCAACACACTTCTACTTCTCTTTGCCTTAATCGTATCCTACTCCGCTTCTCACGTTCTCACCATCACCATCACCATAATCTTTCTTTCTTTCTTTTTTTCATCGTATCTCTCCTTCCACCTCCTCCTTTGGCATCACCCACTATTGCTTTCACGGACCCACCTCTGCCTGACCTGCTCCATTGTACAAATACGAAATTAATATGTTGCCTGCGGAGGCGTTCTTAGGCAACGCGTTCTTTGTTCCAACGATGAAACCGACACAGCTCTGCAATCTGTTGGCTCGTTTCGTATAATGAACAGATGCGGTGCACCCGGGTCATGCTCTCCCATTCAGGAAGGATTACCGGTTACATGAAAACTTTGCAATACAAACAAATTAGAAGCAAGCTATTCAAACTAATGATTTTTAGGCGTGAAATAAGAGAACTACAGTATCAATGAACTTTCATTAATTTACATAACTTGATTTAGTTTGGATGTGAAATTCACTAAAATTTACTTTAGAAAATTATTTTACAAGCACTTGCTCTTCCAAAATACCAACCATTTCTAACGTATGAGCAGAAGATACGTGTGGAAACAAGACCTGTTCAGCTTCTGCGTGATATTACATAACTTTAATGGGGATAAGTTAATTCCAAAGTTTTTTGATTCCGATTTCAATCTTGTTTCATATTTTTTCAAACAATTCTCGATTCAATATTATATTTCTTTTTTTACAGTTTCCGTATTCTTTCCTTTGTTTATCATTCAAAGGAAATACACATTTTTTGTCAACAACTCATTTCACATCGTCAGTAACAATTTGTACCATCGTCAATAAGATGTGCGTGATATTCACCTCGTGATACATAAACTTTGGGGCAGTAATTCCATTGCTTTTATCACCTCTTTTGGTCACACAAAAGCGAAGACTGTTGTTACTGCTAAGAACAGTTTATAGTACTTGTCTATTAAGGTACTCCCGCCAACTTTCTCCTTGATGAAATTGTTATCTATCGAGTTTAGTTGAATTCTCTATTGTGTTTCTGCATTCCGAATCGGAGGAAAGGATGTTTTCTCGTAACCGTTGTTCACGAGCTAGGATCAACAAAAGATAATAATAGATAAAAAAAATAATAGTGGATAAATTGTAGTTGATGGGCAGGTATATATGGATTATGTTTCATCGAAGAGACCATTGAAAGCTAGCAAGTAAGTAGCAGTTGATATTTCTCTGAAGAAATCATCAATGATGTCTCGCTAACTTGTGGTTTCAAAGGGTACGAAAATCGAATCGCATTGTGACACAATTCCTCGTGACTATCTTCTCATTTCAATCCCATATGAGTTTCCCTGTCTGATATATGCTGGGAGGCAAATGTTTTTGTGGTAAGTGCTTAGAATGGAGCAATTATGTCGTGAGAAAGCATCACTTCCTGTAATGATCGTGAGGATGATGGTATCAGCTCCAACTACTATGATGAATTATGTTGTTAAATTATACTCGTGTTGCATTGAGAGCCGGCATGTAGTGATACGATTGTAATCGCTAAAGTGGAAAGGGATCCTATTGTGGAAACGCTTGCTACTATGATTCATTGCGATGAAGTGTCTGCTATATGCAGATATTACTATGGTTGGAGCAACTGCTCAGGATAGAGGTTGAGGTATTATAACAGAGTAAAAAGTACGATTGTGTATGTGATGAAACCGTTGCGATACCAACGTATGAGACGTATTGGTAGCCGAAACAAACATGAAACTGGGTATGTAGAGTAGATTATATCGTGGGAGGAAAGGACAGATATATAACTTAAGAGCTCGTATCTACTACGACGACCGAGTAAGGATGGCGAAGTGGAGGCGGTTTTTCGAGTCAAAGGTATCAGAAGCATCTGCTCGCATATTTCAAACGCATGCGGCGTTTTCCCACCACTACAACCCTCCCTTCCTCCTATCCCTCATTCCGTAGAGACTTCACTTCCACCTGTTGTCGCCACCGCCGCCGCAGAACAGTCTGTGGATCCCCAGATATCCCTCTGCGTTCCATTCTTCCCAAGCAGCTGGCGACGACCGCGGAGACTCCTCTCTTTGTCCATTTGTCATTTACATACTTCTCATTCCGTACCTCGTCTTTGATTCGCTGATTTCTTTCTCTTAACTTTTTTCCCAGTTTTCTTTTTATTTTATTTTATCCACAATATTTCAAACGTCAATGTTTCCCTTTCATTTTTTTCCCTTGTGTTACCCTCATTGTATTAACTGGAGACTTATTCAACTAGAATCATTGGTTGCTCTTAATACTTTCCGTATATTTATCCACTCAAGTGTTGCCCACATTTAAGAGCGCCTTCTCGTACTTAAGTTGCGCTCTCGTG
Source organism: Laupala kohalensis (assembly GCA_002313205.1). Lineage (NCBI taxonomy): Eukaryota > Metazoa > Arthropoda > Insecta > Orthoptera > Trigonidiidae > Laupala > Laupala kohalensis. The sequence continues at coordinate 126,234 of NNCF01129372.1, forward strand.
GTTGATTACTTAATTCGGAGCTGAATGAGAAGTAATCCAATTTATTAGCTTGAATGAGAGAAGTAATAAGCAACTCGTGTATGGTCTTTACTCCATTCTCTTCACGCTAGTAATGGGGCTGAGAAGACTTGCGTAAATGGAAGACAAAGAAGGTTGGTAGAACGAGGTACGCCTTGCGGGTGAGACGAATAGCTTGGAGCGTGTGACCCACCTGTGGATGATGGCGCTCTCATGCGATGAAAATGACCAAAGGGGAGAGATATAGGAGTCACAGGGAAAGTTGTACAAGGGTGAAGGGGAAATATAGAGCAAAGTGGATGACCCAGAAAGTTTCATTACTCAAAATGGAAGAAAAGTAATTTATATATTTAGAACGATCTTGTAAGTAGACTAATTTTTTTATTGACTCTCATGACGTTTCGACAGCAATTTCTGTCATTATCAGGTGAATGTAGTACATAAAGATTAATTTTATTTTACCAAGATAAAATTCATTTATTTGTTTATGTGCAACAATCACTTGATGATGACAGATACCTGCTGTCCAAACGTCGTGAAAGTTAATAAGAAGTTAGTCTATTTATTAGGTCGTTCTAAGTATTTAAATCGGGGTATGAAAGTAGACGAGAATAATAACTCTAAAAATAATGTATGTAGAAGTATTAGAGAATTTTCACCACATTAAATAAAACACAAGATTATTTGTATTTTTATCGGTTACAATCGTTGTAATTTCGGATTTATGCTCATTCTCTTGCCATGCCAAAAATTACCTCGTTAGTGTTACTATAAAAACGTACCTGGTACTACAAGAAGAACTAAAAAGTTGCTGATTGAGAAGTTTTTGGTATTGCGAAGGTTTCATAATAGAAAAGTAGAAGTAAAAGAAAGCAAACATTAAATATTAAAGTAAAACGTGTATATTGAGCACACGTAGTAAAAATAATGTTCCGAAGCTCGTAGGACGTTGGGATTTACTCTATTCACCAATCAAAAGCCACTTGTACTTTGGAGCAGTCACATACTGTTTTACATCGTCCCTTGGTATGTTTGATAGAGTGCTCTATTATACAGCGATATACCATGTCATTTTACAATGACTCGTGTCTTCCTATCGACTCTGTAATCGATAATCATTAGTCATCTTTGCATCCTTATTGTGTACTCTACAGACGGTCCTCAACAAGCACTCTATTGTCTACAAATGAGCCCTTCGATTGGATCATTTGTTACGTGTCCGTATCTGAAAGAAGACCCATGTATCACTTTATCTGAAACAAAAAAAAGTTACTACAACTCTTCACCTGTCAGCGGTGTGTATTTGATATCTTGCCCATATATATCTATAATGGCGTTTAAATCTGTGATGGAGCTCATATAATGTTTCTTCGGTTTCTGACGTTCTGATTTATTTGTGTTATTTCTCATAACTTGTATTCATATCCAATTGAGATATATCGTTACTGTTTCTTATTTTACATTTTTTTGCTATTCTTCTAAAAATTATAGATGAAAATATATCAAGACTCTTACGAAATTGAAGATACAGAATTAAATACAAACACAAAATAAAAGGATACATTATTCATTTAACTAACATCGTTTACATAAGATTATACAGTTACCAAGTCAAGCTGACTCTTAAAAGATGTTAAATTAATTTTTGTTTTATGTGAGGATGTGAGAAATATAGAATGCTCTATAGTACAGACGCTAGAATAAACGTACAGTCAATCTAATATATTTAATCAATAAACCTCTCTTTCTCATTTTCATTGATTATTCAGTTTATTCCTATTTATTTTATATTTAATACAGGGGTGACCAACCCAAATGATTTTGCGGGCCACTTTGGAAATTCATCATAACTCCACGGGACGCATATAAAATTATGTATCCCCGTATTAGATACCCACTATCGAAATTTTTTTGGAGTGAAAAATTGAAACATGAGTTATTATTATTGTGTTTACTATTATTATTACATGTAAACATAGATAATATAACAATAATGATACTAAACGCACATTGTAAAGAAATATATAACACTAAAAATGAAATGTAAAAAATATATAAATATAAATGAAATAAGAAAAAAGATGAAATCATTAAAAAATATTTATTTTACTAGTTTTTTAATTTTACTAGATATTTGTTTCTCCACTCTTTCACTTAGCTTTTGCAAATCGATCTCAATTTGGGTATTTGCGCATCGTAATTGGTGTTGCAGGTTATCGTCCGTTATGTTTGAGCGTATTTTGTGTTTGGTCAATTTCATTTTCGAGAAAAAAGAGATTCGCAGGTGTAAGTTGAACCAAAAGCGTAAACAACTTCTTGTGCCAGATTTCTCAAATTGGAAAATTTCTCTTTTGTGACGTCTTATAAAAATCTATTTTTGATTCTGATGTTTCAAAAATGTGTTTTAATTCAATATTGCACTGTAAGCCATTTGGAGATATTCTGGGGCCGACTTGATTTTAACATGAAAGGGAGATGAATATATTTAAACATTTTTGTTGTATTTGTCTGACTCTAAATTACTGAATAGGCTTTCAAAAGCAGCTGTAAGTTTTCTTATTTCTTTTGCATTTTTGATGTAATTGTTACATTTTGATTTCTTAAATTCTTTCAACAATGGAAAGTGGTGAGCGTTATTACTTTTCAATTGCGATTCAAATAACAATTTCTTCTGAAGTGCTTTGATGTGATTAAATGTATCGATTATAAGGTTATCTTTTCCTTGCAATGATATATTTAATTGATTGAGTTTTTCGACAATATCCACTAAAAATCATAAATCCAATAACCAATCATCATTTCTTAATTCTGGCACAGGTCTTTACTTGTCATTCATAAACAAGTCAGTTTCTTCTCATAACTCATAAATGTGCTGTAAACATCTTCCACGACTTAACCATCTAACTTGACTGAAGTATACAACGTCACCATATTCAGAATCTAATTCTTTCAGGAACTCCTTAAATTGTCGATGCGTAAGTGCATGTGATCGAATGTAATTCACTGTTTTTATAACTACTTGCATAACATGATCCATCGATAATACTTGGGTACATAAATTTTGTTGATAAATCAAATAGTGGGTTATAATAAAATCCTCTCTTTTGGAGCGGTTACTAGTTTTGTTATTGGATTCTATTTTATCGATTAGTAATTTTATAACTCCCTTTTCTTTACCTAACATAGCAGGTGCTCCAATTGACATTCCAGAAAGTTTTTCCAAATCCAAGCTGTTTTCGCATAAACAGTTTTCAACAGCATGGAAAATATCTTCTCCTGTTGTTGTACCTCTGAAGAAATGTTAAATTTGATAAGTTTAAGTTACTTAAAATGATTCATTTACTTCACGAAGGAACACTACAAGCTGAGCTGAGTCTGAAATGTCTGTGCTTTCGTCAAATGTCAAGGAAAAATATTTGAAATATCGAATTCTGTCGTGCAGTTTTAAGATAATTTCATTTGAAATGTCATTAATTCGACGACACACTGTTTGCCGAGATAGGTTTAGGTTCGAAAACAGTTTACTTTTATCAGGCAAATATCTTTTACAACAGCTTCCGAACATTCTTTTACAAATTCACCATCCGAAAATGTTTTCTTTTTTTTGTTTTTTCTTTTTTTGCAATCAAAAATGAAACAATAGCTTACCTTAACAATATTGGAAGGTTGGTGTAATGCTGCACCAAACATGTTTTGTTGAGCCTTTAATTACAACTTAAATTCCTTGAGCTTTGATTGTTTCACTTCTTTATTGAACTTCAAATTATCCTTATGTTTTGTTTCGTAATGCCTCTTAACATTATATTCCTTAACTACAGCAACGACCTCTCGGCAAATTAAACACACTCATTTTGTATTTTGAACTATGAATAAGTACTTTTCTTCCCATTCCTCGCTATACTCTCTATTTTCGTTCACTATTCTTCTTTTCTTTGCAGTCATACTGAAAATAAAAGAGATATTAAATATATCTATTTTTAATTGTTAAATTAAGTCATTTTTAATTTAGTAGGAGTTATTACCTGGCTGTTGTTGTTTTAAATATGTTGTTGAAGTACAGGTATATTAAAATAAATTATCCTTCAGTCACAGCACACAAAACGAAACCAAATAGCAATTTTTCACTTGAAACTGAGAGTCTGCTCTGCTCTGCTATCAACAATCAACTGTGCGCATCAATATTAAATTATATTCTGGGAACTCATAACTGTAAACTCATAAATAAAACAGGCAATATCTGTCATATAAGAATATTATTTTAAAATGAAAGTTAATTTTTTCTCATAATTTCGACAGTTAATTTTTGAGTATATGGATGCCCAATAATTTTTTTAATACATTGGTTTTCACTTCTTTGGCCATTATAAAGTAAACATATTTTGTAAAAGTGCGATGAATCTCGCGGGCAGGAAAAATGTTCAAGACGGGCCGCGGGTTGGCCACCCCTGATTTAAGAACATCGTATTTTAGCCAATAGAATAAATTGGAGATGAGCATTTAGAGATGGATGTTTCGGATGGTCTGCTGCATAAATCTTTCAACTCACAACATTATCAGAGTTCGAGTTCTCTACTTCGTCCTTGCGGTGTGGAACTGAGGGAATTAAAAATTAATTGCACAAGCAGACTTAATGCGTTTTTAATGGAAACGTGTGTTTTTAATTAAATTTGTTTCGTATTCGCGTTAATTTGAGTAAGTATAAGTGAAAAACACACAAAAATCGGTATTATTTCTGAAACAAAGCTATACAGTACATTGCTGTTTCAAATAAAAAGTTTGTTTAGTATCCTTTTGTTTATGTATTTGAAGTTGCAATTATGTGAAGATTTATAATGCTATCTTCTGGCGCATGTGTATTTGATTGGATGTATGTTCCTTCAGTTCGATTTAATAGTACACTTACCTCGCATTAACGAAGCACTTGGAAGCACTTGGCTTGCTTTCTCATGAAATAGTAATTATTATGACAAATAAATCTAAAGCTTTTTGATTTCTTATTTATATCTATAAATTGAAAAATTCTGTAAAGTTTCACCAATCTTTATTATTAATTAAAATTTTTATCAAGACTTTTTCGCCGCATCTTCAGGTTAAGAATAAAAAACAAAAAGAAAAATTCGTAATAATAATAAAAATTCATAATATGAATAATAATTGAAATAAAAATACACAGAATTATTTAAACGAGAAAAAGTAAGCGAAGTAGAAGAAATTTTTTGTGTTTAAATATTTCTGCGTTCTTATTATTCAATTTACTATTCATGTAAGGATATTTTTCTTAATATTACTATAATAATCTAACAATTTTTTTAATTCTTAGCTTGAAGATTCTGACTACGCCAGCGAAAAAAAACTTTCACTTTACGTGTTATAAATAATAAGGATTAGTGGAACTATGTAAAAGTTTTCAATTTTTTTGATCTTCATATACCAATCAATACGCTGCAATTATTTTTTGATTTTGTAAGAATTGTCTTGGAACACATTCTTACAGTGGATACTATCATTTTTACAAATATTTTATTTTAAATTGTAGCTTTAAATGAATGGTACACGAGTAAGTGTTTTGTTTTCCTTCATTTATGTCGATATTGTAGAAATCTGAAAATATTATAACATAAATGCACTCTGAGTAAAAGTTCTATGAATGGATCCATTAACGTGTGTATAACTAGTAACCCAAGTTCAGGTTCCTTTTTAAGTGTGCTTGTATCATTAAAATGCCTATAAAATGATCGATCATAATTGTCAGTTTTTTGGTTGGATATAAAACCAGTATCATAAATTTATTTTCATGACAGGAAAGATTTATAGTTCGAGCATTAATATATGAAGCTATTTGAGATAATTTGCACGTAGCTTGTATGTATACACTCTTGTACCAAAATATTGATATACTCGTATGTGAATTTGATTGGTTTTAATTTTTTTCTAGTAGTATTTTCTCATATTTAAATACATTTTCTAATTTCTCCTAACTATGCATTTAATTATAATTTAAAATTGATATTATGGAGATGATAACAAAACTTGAATTTCGCAATCTTTGAATGGGGGAACTATTTTAAAAAGTTTTTTAATGATGAAAATTTTGTTTTTGAAAGATATAATGAAGAAGCCACATTGCATTATTGAAAATTTGAGTTGGAATAGAACCCATTCAGTGTGATTTGCTAGATGTTCAGTTATTTGAAACTGAACTAATGGTGTGTTTATTAAAATTTTATGTATATTAATAAATAGTGTGTTTATTAAAAGTTTATCAAACCAGTCATAGTGAGTAAGTGATCATTGATACCTTCTTTCCCTTCATAACCAATCATGGCACACAAGTTGCTATGTACTGTATCATGTACTCACCGATATGAACAATATACATTGTAAGATGAACATTGTCTTTTTATGTCAATATTTCATTGTTCTTTTTTAACTCATGAATTGTTCTTGGAAAAGCAAGTGCAACACAATTATAGATTTCTATTTCCTGAATTATGCATGTCTTTGCTTCCATTTTCAATCCCATTGAGCGCTCTAAGCCCCATTATTATTGTATCTGCAATCGTTCGTCGTCGAGTGTTCCCTCATGTAAATTCTTTCTCCTGTCGGATCTTCGTTCTCAGACCGTTGTACGCGCCACTGTAGTTGAGCGGACGCCACACTTCACCGGCGCGCTTCGCTTTTGTTTTCTCAGATGACGTGCTAATATTGTTCTAAAGCCGCGGGGCGGACGCCGTGGTGGCCCGCAGCAGTAGTTTGCCCGCGCCGCGGTTTGATGGTGAGGGGGTGAAGAAGGTGCGGGGAAGGTTGGGCCAGTGTATGTTTAACTCTCGCAGAGATTCGAATCGGTGCTTGTTTTCCCGCGAGCCAGCGCGGCATTCAGCGGCCGCTCTCCACGAACGAGCTGATCGCTTTAACTCTCTCTCTCTCTCTCTCTGGTACTTCTTCCTCCAGAGCGGCAGCGTGAGGTATCATTTTTACGCCTGCCCTCCGCCGCCCACCTGCCTCAGTCAGAGCTCCCCCCCCCCATCACCTCCACCACCTTCTCTGGCGTCGCCGCCCGGCAATCAGGATCGTGAGCGACCCGCCCCCCAGCGGCGCTACATGTGAGCCAGCCGGCGGGCCTCGTCACGTTGTTGGTTTAATGTTATTAAGTGTGGCCAGGGGCGTCCATACCGAGCATTAGACCGGTTCATGTCTACCTTTCGCAGGTGGGTTTATTCAACACGCAGGCGGGTCTTATGAGATAGTCTGGTCTCACTATGATGCTTTTATTGAACTCGTGTGTGAGTTTTATTAGATACATATATTATCAGATGAATCCTTCATGTTAGTCAACGTTTTATTGTGGGCTATTTAAATGTCAATACTTTTTTGTTCTCTAAAGGACAAGCCTATTCTGAAAGTAAAAATACATGGTATTATATAAGACATCTTCGTCTTCAGAATTGTGCCATTAAATAATTGACTGCGTTATCCACGTGTTTAGATAGTTAAGATTCTAAAACGACTTATCACGCTTTAATTTTTTGAACAAAAAACAACAATATATTCATCATGTTATTCTTTGCGATGACGTATTAAAAAAATTAGGAGCGTATGAAACAAGCTCTGAAACATCAGATGGAATGTGATTTGTGGGCACCTCATTTAAATTAATCTCTTCTCCTTAATTTACAAGCCTTTTTCATAAACCATATCCATCACGCAGTTGATTTACTTTCCGTGCTCCCCGATCCCGAACACGTCTAAACATATGGCTGCATGAATCTCGTTTTGTGTCTTTTCGTCCGCCCAGGTGGTCGAGGGCCTCCTGACCTCACGCACACTGGGACTCACTCCCACGCACCAAGGCGGAGTCGCTTTCACACGATCAAATGAAAGTAAATCACGCATCGGAATGCCCGCACGTTGTACATCAAAAAGAAAAAAAGAAAATCAAAGAATCAAGTTGCCTGGGAACAAGAACAACTCGACGAGGAAAAGAAGGCAAAAAAGACGCACTTGCTCTGAAATTATGAGAAGGCGAAATGCATCCGTGACTTCGTTGATTAAACGTTGTGGTTTCGTGGCCACAGGGGTGTACTTTGCAAGCCTCAGAGTTTTGTAGAGAGGGATGTATTGCATGAGATGGATGCTCCGGATCGTGTAACTAACACCGCTCCTAGGCTCAGTGGAGTTCGTGAAGAGCTCGAAATTCTCGCTTTTAATGAACCCTCGTGTTTGTCAGAGCGAGCTACGAAGCACACTTGTATTCTCATTACAGTTGCTCTGCAGCGACAATGAGAGTGTAAGCACGGGGAACTAGTGGATGAGGATTTACATGGGTAAATAACGAAACCCACTATGGATTTCGAATTACTCTGGGAAATAGTTTGATTGTTTACGGCGATATAATTCTTTATAAATTCAATATATTACAGTAATATGTTGTTCCAGACTGTTGGATTCAGTACGGAAACCATTCTACAGAATGATTTCATCAACCAAATATAAGAAATTTATTGAAATTATAAATTAATGATCACAAAATATGTTTTATATCTCAGAAAATTATGAAGAAATCCTATGAGTATGGAATTTGAAATTGATTTTTTGTGTTTATTTTATTTTTCCATAATAGAAAATGTTCATAATATTATATTTCATTGAAATAATTTCTATAAGAAAGATAGTATGTAACTATTCCATACATCACATTGAAAACATATCCTCTATCTTCCCTAAAATCTTCTTTTTATGAATTGTTCTGTAATAAGTTTCTGGAGATTACTTCTCCCATGTATCAGGTTACTGGTTATAGATACAGTAATACCTCACCCTTGATTAGATAAATTAGTCCGTATCATTACTTGTCACATTATGTTCCAGGTAGTGGAGGATTTGAAGGAATAGTTCATAATCCGGTGATAATAATTAAGATTGTCTCTATTATTCCTTTAAAAGTTGTTCTAAATCTTTATTTTGTTGTTAATAATTAACGTTTATGTATCTAATATACAATATATCTCATTACTTGGTGCACCACGAAACTTGCTTCACTTAATGCTACAAGAGATCCTCGGTTAAACATTAGAGACATTGATAATTTCCTTTGTCATTATATCATTTCCATGAAGGACTAACTTCCCATGTAATCAATAACAATTCCAAGTAGAACAAGGTCAATTCCAAGTATCAATAACATATTGTGATGTTAATTTAGATCCTCAAAAGAAATAAATGGTATTATTTTTTCAAATGTGAGACTTTCAACATTTTTGTTTAGTTGGATACAAAATCTTTCCGATCTGACGTAACTTTATTTTATAATCCTATGATTTGTGCTTGACCGGTTTCAAGATATGTGCTGAATAAATGTAAAATATCTCTGGAGTTTGGTCGGAAAGGTATTCTTTCCGGGGAACTCTCGAAAGCAATCGAAGCCACAACAACTTCACAAAACACTTCCCACTGCACAATATCGGTAGCGGGCAATCCTATGCTTTGTGGTCTGGTCGCGGCGGCTGCGGTTGCAATCGTGCAGACAAACACATGGCATGGAAGAGCAGTGAGGATTCTCCAACACTATAATCAATGAGTTTTCTGCTTCCCATCCATAAAGAAACTCGAACTCTTCTCATATTCTACGTGTTAAGGCTTAGATTTGTGTGTGTGTGTGTGTGTTTGAGGAAAGTCTATACACAAGAATCATGATAAGTATGCACCAATGCAATATCATAGACACGGTAGATATTAGTGCAATCATAGCGAAACACAATTTTTAGAATGAGTTATTACGTATTGCTCTTTATATTAAAGCAAAGTGGAATAACTGTGGTACTGTTCGCACAAGACGATTTCGGTTGTGGTTTCTCAACATACATATCCTTTAGTCTAATGTATGTACCGTTATATTTCCGTTGTATGATAACGCATCCAGTTTTCTCCAATACATACGTTAATAATACGTCCAGGTATAATGGAAGACCAAATTACCTGACAATGGAGATTAGTGAAATATGAATGAATGACTGTCACATGAACTCAAAATAAGATTTGTTATACAATATTTACAGATTTTTCTTCACAAAAGAACTATTCATAAAAATTGACAAACTTCAAAAATTAAAATGTATTAAACGATAGATAATATTTTGTGTTATGCATAATAGACAATTTAAAGTTAATGCTATAAAATTATATAATATTCCATTCATAAGTTATTCATGTTTCACAAATTATCATAGTACTTTGTACCTTGATTTGTATTGAGAGGAGTTTTTTGTCTCTTTTTTTCTAACTCTCAAAGAGTGATTATAAATGACTTGTTGTTGTCTTCATTAGTATTATGTGTGAAAATTGTCAATTTTGGAACATATTTTGTGATGTAAAGGAATTTTTTTATCAAAGCTCGCTAGCTTACCTTATTAAGCAATACGAGTTTCATAGGTTTTGTCATGCATTAAATTATTGTTTGTGAACACATGTCATATCGACAGCTGTAATGTAGACTGAAGCCCTGCGATGTACCACATGGCAAACGTGGTTTTCCTGCATTGAAACACGTCGCTTAATATTATATCCCTCTGCATCCATTTTGAATATCATAGAGACATAAAGACATGACATGAATTATTATAGATTTAATGATTAAATAAAATATGATTTTAAGCTTATGAACGACTCGCGAATGATGCAACTATTAGGTTCAAGGTCTTAGAAAATACATTTCATTTGACGATAAAAACAATTCCATTCGACATACAACCATATATTTCTGGATTCGCGATATATATTCCTGATGTTCTGCACAAAAATCTGTACTTTTGATTTCTCATTAGTAATAATTAATAATTGTTATGAAAGACTGGAAACAAAATTCTTAATCGTTCATAGCAGTAAAGGAATTTGGGATTTTTTTCAGAGTCATATATGTCAGTATTTTTTAGAGTCAAATTGATAGTAATGAAGAATAAATTATTGTAGAAAATCACCGTCCAATTTTCCGAACTTCCAATATCTTACGGAGGTCATGAAGAATGTAACAATAAGTTTCTTATTTACAGTAAAAATGAACAAAATGTTATTCAAATCTCCATGAAAATTATCTTGTACGTTAAATGATAAAGTACGTGTTCACAGAAACAGATAGAATCATAATTGTACCTAGTATATTTCGAACTGTAAGGTAGATGATTGAAATACTATCCGATAAACTTTTTATAAGTTTAGCATTGTATTATTCCCAATATACGAATACAATATCGTTCATAATAAAATATAACTGATAATTAATATTATATATATATATATATATATATATATATATATATATATATATATATATATATATATATATATATATATATATATATATATATATATATATNTTCCTTTGTAAAGCTTTAGATATGTGTTCACGGATACATAAGATTTGAACAATTGAAAATCATGTTTTGGTGATACAATGTTTTTCATTTGAAGTTAAAAACTATTTTCTCCCACTATAAAATTTTCAATAATGGACAAATATTTTAGCAAGTTCTTGAACTATAAAATATTTACATTATTTCCATCTCCTAATAACATTAAGGGAGAGAAATTGACTACAAATCTGTAGACTTCCTACGCTTCCGTATGATGCGTGCCCTGGTTCGTGTTCGGTAGGGAAGAGACGGATTTGAGAGATTTCGAGGATGGGAGGGGTAAAGATGGGAAGGAAGGGAGGGACAGACAAGGCTCTTACGTGTCCGAGTTATCGACCCACAGTGGGTGGGCAGGGAATTTCGGGGTGTGGAGGGATCACAGTGAAGGGATGAGGCATGCAGGTGACAAAGGATCAGAGGGGTGGCGAAGGAGGGGGAAGGTATGGTGAAGCCGAGCAGCAGGGATTGACGCAAACCCTTGGGCTCCAGGGAGCTTCCAGATCCGATCTTCTCTCCCGCTGCGCCCTTCTCATAGTCCCTTCGTCTAAGTAGCTATCAGACTACGTAGACAGAAGGTAGATAGATACACTTCACGCATCAACGAAATGTTAGTCCATCTCCTTAAGAGAATAAGAAAAGAAAGGTGTTGTAAAAATTCAAATTCTATAAATAGCTTCAACTTTATAATAAAATTACTTTAAATAGTCCGTTAAATAAACAGTTTTCGTACTATCGGAAAGTGAGCAATAGTGCGGAAAAGGTTTATTAAATTGTTTGTGGGTGGAGTTCTGAGTTACCATCTTCGTTAACTTAATTTTCTTCCCAACTCGAAATAATAGAAGAAAGATATTTGAATTGATCTTCCGGGAAATGTGATTTAAAAACATCTAGTTTAAGAGTACCACGTTAGGGCGGAAGAGACAGACATCCATTTCTGGGACTGTCTTTAAGATGAGAAAAGATCTTTTTTTATACTTGCTTTATGTAAAAATTTTACGAGCCGCTCAACCCTGGAATCAAATCTGGAACTGTATGTACTGACTCGACTTTTTTCCTTTGACAAGTCGAGTAACATTCCGACGTAGTAAACCCAAGGTTGAAGAAAGTGTTGATTCAGATATTGTTGTGCTGATTTCTATGTTTCAAATCATTATAGTTCTAAACACGTGAAATAAAATAAAAAGTTAGTGGGTTTGGGTTAAACAACTGAGGGAAAATACATTTACTTGAAGTTTTGATGGGTTAATAATAATTTCAAAACCTCATAATTTATGTTACTCCATGAGGCTCTCAAAGACCATACTATTTTCATGTTACAGACCACAGTATTTTTCTACTTTGATCTATATATTTTTAGGATATATTTTTGAATATGTTCGTATTTCTTAGTTTTTTTAGTGTCGAGGTAATCAAATGTGGCAGGTGCAATAAAATGTAGATTTTGAAGGATATCAACACGTGTGTTCCGAATTTAATGAGACTCTCGAGTAAGAAAAACGAGGAGTTTGTAAACATCCAAAATGTTAGCGGGAATAGAAGAATTCAATGAAAATTGGGTGGATTCAATTGAGGAAAGACAATTGGAACATTGGATTATCCTAAGATGGTGATAAGATTCATCTTCTTTTTTTATTTCATGACAGTCTAACGTATAACGTAAAAGATCCTCCACTAAATAACTCCACTTCAAACCCGATTAACATTGTGAATCATCACAGAGGTTGTTTGTTTAAAAAATCTTCAATGTTTTCTTAATTTCTGAAATCTTCAAAGTGGGATAAGTTAACTTTAATATTTATAGGTTAACTATAAATAATGTTTGTTACCTTTTAGTTCAACTGTGTAGTTAGATAATAAATATCTGCTAAATGAATTTGTTTGCTTGAATCAAAATATTGTTGGATTTTTACTCGGGAAGCTTTATTAATTGTCTCTTAGGCTTCGTCGATGTCATAGCGAGAATCATGGCTGTTTCTTGTGAGAACTGAGAATGACATTTTATTCCATTATCTAGTTACATCTCTGAAGCGTACCTGTTGCCTTTTGTGTGTTCGACGGCATTACCCAAAGTGGATTGGATGTAGGTCATATCAGATCAGCGTCATCTGACTATGTAATTTGCTTCTGCATTCAGCACATCAATTGAATCGTCGATGAGAAGATTTTGGTATTGAATCTCGTAAACCTTTATGTGATATCATGATGTTGTATCATGTAAATGAAAACATTGTCTGAAAATTCACACTCGACTTTTTATATCAGTGAAAGTGTAGTGCAACGCTATGAATCGTTACTATCACCAAAGTTATCACCATACTTTGAATTAATAATACAATTTATATTTCTTTTTTATGATATTAAATCTTCAACATATTGCGTCATTACAAATAGTCCACTTAAGACATAAGAAAAAACACGATATTGAGCATTTGATCAAATTCATGAATACCGAATGAAGAAATTGTCTAGGCGAGTAATCTGTTACACATCGAACACAATGTTAACCGACCCGTATATGTCTTAAGTTCAGTGATTAAAGTAAGTGGAAAAACTGGAAACTCTTCGTCGAAACAGAGATTTCTTATTTAAATGTTCAAATGCGAATCTCCTCTTGGCCACTCTGACACGTCTCTGTAGAGAAACCTCGTGCAAAGAGCAGAGAGTCTTTTCGCCCTTCCGTGACCCTGTGACCCAGTCACTTGAACCCTCGTCTCCCTCTTTCCTGCTTTTCTTAGCGCCTTGCATCCTCCGGTTGCGATATCTCGAGAGGAACTCCTTGTATCTTGTTTCCAAACGCTCTTTTCCCTATGTTTCAGAATTCTTCGAATTCTTGTGCTTCATTGTTGGAGTCTCCCTCTCATGTTTTTTCTTTTGTTCTCAACTACGTTTTCAACTCGACTCTCGACAACGAAGCATCGCATGAACAAGTTGTGTACAATTCTTACAAAGTTTAGCTTTTAAAGATGGTTATATGCAGATTCTGTACTCTTGAATACCGATAGAATTGTTAAACTGATATGCACTGTTCAACTACTCGTATGTAGTATTTTATTATTAAATACGACTACAGCAATTCACCAGTTCATTCACATTTTCAAATTCAATAAAAACCCTAGCCACCTAGATATTTTTAGATATGAACGCAATCATTTTATGTATTTATGTGCCTAATAACCTTATTTTAGTCTGGAACAATTTATGGACTTATCGTCTCTAAGCAGTGTTAGAAAATATTGATAAAAATGATTTATGAAAATTATATCAGCGTCTGAATCATATTAAAATTGTTACAACTCAAATACATTATTGGAAACTAACCGCTCTAGCTTAGTCGAAATTGTCTGTAATTTCAACGTGTACGTATGTAAGTTATTTTTTCCATATTATTTAAAACAAGTATAATACATATTGCCGTATTCTTATGATCAATAAGAAATAATTGAGAATCATTAATACATAAAATTTTCGTTATTGTTAATATAAATTTACGTTTCCTTATCGGGCATATTAGTTTACAATTTTTATTTCCCGATACAAAATATTGTGTAAATGGAAATAGGAAACGTTCTTTAATATTCAATTCTTTCATGCTGCTCGTCACGTAAATTGAATTTCACTTTTCCATCAGTATGCGATGTTTCAAGTTATCAATTATCTAGCATGAAGTTGGAAGTGGGAGAGAAGGGATCGATGAGTGACAAAGGGAGATAAAATCTCTCTACAAAAAGCCATTACGCTTTTTCCGAGAATGTTTATTCAAGTCCATAAAATTACCATAATCGACTTTCAATGAAATTCAATATCTAATATACATCCTTAACTCCTTGAGTGTTTGCAACCTGTCGATATTGAAGTCAAATCAATTTGTTTGTTGGGAACGTGAAGGAAACGTAGCAGATTTGAAGTGATTTTACTTATCGAATAAAATTATTGTTATGAACTTTGCGATTGACGTAATACTAGTGGTTTTAGCGCTTACTTATTTAATCGAATTCAAAGTAAATAACAGTTTTTGAATTAACCTTCGAGTAATATTAATGATATATGCACAAATCGTATTATTTTTATTATTTTGGATTCGAATATTAAATCTGTCACTCCTTAAGGTAAAATTTAATTTTACTGAGTTAAATCCAAATATTATGGTAACTGAGAGATTCCGTGAAGATTGGGATACGTGTCATTTCAGTACATTTAGTTCATTGTACGTCTGCTAACAGTTAATGGTTGAAATGTTGAAGGACCTTTCATTTCTTAGTACTCAACATGGTGCGGCGTAATATATATTAGTGTAACATTATAGTCACCTGATGATGTCTGTCTCATGGGAATGAAACGTTAATTTAAAGGTTCAATTGTACTCATGTTTTGAAGTTTATTCAGTCAATATTTTTGTACGAAGTGTTGATTTGTGATTTATTTTTCTTCCTCAAAGAAGGGAGTTCTACATTTTAAACATTTCAGTACAAAATAAAAGTTCGAAAATAAAAACATTAGGTGGTTTCTCGTACTTCTTCTGTGGACATAACTTGTGCCCTATCGCTGCGAGACCTAACGTATCCTGAGGGTCTGGCTCGAGGTAATTGCCTCATAGCGCTATCAGCGGCTGTCGTATCTCTCTCTCTCTCTGCAGACGTCGCGCGTAGACTCCCGCTCCTCCCTTATTCTGCCTGATTGAACGCTTCCTCCAACTCCTCCTCCTCATTCGGAAACCGCGTTGTGCACTGACGCCTCCTGATATCGCCTTCGACTAATGAGCTTCACTCTCGCTCTCTCACCCACCCACTCACTCGCCTGTGCATCTAACCTATTCCATTTTATTCCAATCTTTTTCTTCTCTTCCAACATTCTCACTCCAATTTTTAACATCTTAGACCAAACGCATACATGCAAAAAAACAAAAACAAAAAACAACCTCAAATTCAATGATAATTTATTGTACGAAACAATATACAATTTATTGATATAATGAAAACTTATCTATGTCCTATCATATTTTATTTTATTATCAGTTTTTTTTAGAATCAGTTCTCTCATGAGCAGAACAATGGAGGAAAAAATGTCCAAATGAAGTAAGACTACTGTACAGCTTTAAATTCTACTGCAGTTAACGTCCGTTATATAATCAAAATAAACAATTTAAAACTTATGACTTCTTTTATGGACGAATAACATTTATAAAATCTGTTCGTCCGTAATAAGGACATAAGTCTTTAATTATTTATATGGTTTTAAATATATGTTTTATTTGATTTGCAAGTTTTGTGAATTTTACTTGTTGCCTTCACAAATAAATTTTTGCTGTGCTAGTATTGCATTATTTTAGATTTAAGAATTGCATATAGTAATATCTATCTAAATACAAATAATAAAGATTTCCTAGACGTCCCGGGGAAGTTTTATGAAATTCAATTGTTATATATTTATAGTGAAAAATGGCAGCTAGGAAATCCTAGAAAGAAAAATGGAATATTTTTCAGCATAGGATACTTAAGTTGTCAGAATAAGTTATGTATTATTTTATCTATTTATGAGTGAATTACAAAAACACCCCGAATTATTACGGTTGCTCCAAATTATTTTCTTCGGCTTTTCAACAATGCATATTTTATGTATAAGAAATAACAATAAAATAATTCGGTGAACAATTTTCGTTTGAAAAGTGTAAAAGTGACAAAATTATGCGTGGTTCTCGACAATTTTTGCTTGTATGGAGAGAGAAGATACGAGTAGAACAATACTCTCCCGACATATAGTAGTCCATGTGGTGCACGCAGACTAGTAATTTCCCCTTCGCATTGTAAACGGGGTTGTGCGACCTGTCCATTGCTTAATGCATGACTTTCGACTTAAGGTGTAAGTCATCACGCGGACTTCCTGGTCATGAATGCCTCATCGTTTATATTTGAAGGGGAAGAGCAATGTATGAGGGGAACGTGGAGCAAGCGGTTGCAACGCGTCCTTCTCAACGCCCGTGTTCTTTCGACGAAAGGATGAATGTAGGGGAACTGTGTAACTGAAGGGGTGAGAGTGAAGAGACGTCCTTTTGGGGGTGAGAATTTGAAAACTGACAACGGGTGAAACGTTGGTTTGCTCTCTGGTTCTTGGCTGTGCCATGCAAAATGGATCCTCCAGCAGGAGTGAGATTTGGAGAAGAGGAGTGCGCACCGTCGCCGGAAGAGGCAGTGGACGCTCCACTACCACCACATCCACCAGCAGCAGCAGCATCATTCATGAGGTGAAATAATGATGAGGCCGCGACTCGTCATTACTCCGCCTTCAAACATTCAGCGCCGCTCAGGCTGTGAAGCGCTTCTCAGACTGTGCATTATCACTACCATTGGGGAAAACGGATGCAAACGTGGAGTCTTCAGGTATACTATGTCTTGGATATAAAGACAATTTACAAACTATTTTGTGTTTCCAAGGTTACACTCTCCTCCCGAAAAGATGTGTTTTTGTGACAAACGTCGTGATCGTGTTCACTTTCATCCCCCTCGATTAAGAAAAAAGAAAAAAAATTACTATTTTCGCAGCAACGGATGTCCACATTGAAACAAATTAATGGAAATAAAAGAGGCATTAATATTTTCAAGTGTGTCGGATATTTTTGTTCACTCGTATGCTTTAAATAATTTAATTCGTTTCCGAAAATTTGATATTCCTATGAAGCACTTTGAACTGGATATGTAAAAAAATGGATTGTCATAGAATTTTTTCTCTACATTGAACTTAATATTTCTCAAGAATAAATGGATAAAAATTATAGTTCTAGTATAAATGTTTGTCTTATTAGTTTACAAGAGTCTTAGACTTCACATTCTTCATTTATATGGTAACTGCTCCAAATTACTGATCATTCTTAAAAAATTATTCGATTTCATGTTAAATGCAAAGTCACAAAGAAAGCTGTGCACTCGAATATATACTAATTATGAATTTACTTTCCTGATTTTGTGTAAATAAATCCGATTTAAAAAATGCAATTTTCCCTACTTTGTGCTCTAAAACTTAAGAGCTCCAAAATCTATAAATCTGTTCAGTGTCTAATGACTTAATGTTTAGTAAAGTCTTCATTTACATCTGACATAAATTGTTGGTTTATTTAACATTCAGTTAATATGTTATATGGCCCACATAAGTTTCATACTTAACTTCCTTCCCAAGCTGAAAATGCGTTTGGACAAAATATCTTTATTCATTCGTTGACACTTGTATAAAATATGTTGAAATAATTATTATCAATCATATTAATATAAACTTCCCTCACGTTTTTCTGTGATTCTCATCAAGATATGGCAGGATGTAATCGTAAATTTGATTTAACAAATGTTTATCGTTGAAATGTTTATTATTGTATCAATTGTGTATCCGAAAAATGTTCTATGGACAAGCCGGATTCGCTTGCTTAACCATCTATTAACGCAGGAGGAGGAGAACATATAAATTCACGCTTCATATATATGAGTAATCAGAGTGTGAGAGACGAACAGTATTTGTATCTCATCGCACGTGTATTGTTTATATTCCTGTGTAGCTTCAGTACGTGTGACCCCGTGGGATGTGGATTACTGTTGCATAATGGCCATTAAATTGTATGAATTTGTGTAATACGAAGTAAAAAAAAAAGTACACGAAACCGGAAAGTGTTATTTAATGCACTGCTGAAGCGTTTCGTTCAGTATATTCGAAGCTAATTCCTCTCGATGGAGTATAATATGTTTGTATTTTATTACAGTCTGTCGATGATGTAATTGACCACTTGCTATGTGGAAAAAGGGAAACCTTCCCCGTGAAACTAGTTACATTTGATTGTGTATTAACTCTTGTCACATATTAATTTTTGCTTTATTTGATTTATTAGTTATCATTATATTATGTAAATGAAGTAAAAACATTGATATTCTGCATTTTGAAGTAAGTAATACTCGATTCAATAATAATTACTTGATACTAGTAGGAAAATAAATTTAATATTGGTGACAAATGTTCCATTATTCCGTAATCTTTTACTAAACATTTTATTAACTACCAGAAATAAGCTAACAAATACTGTTTGTTTAAGGAAGATAACTATACGACACTTATTTGTTAAGGAGTTCAACATTTTCTTTAATCATAACAGAAATTTTGATTTGTCAGATTTATTTGTAACCGAATTTTAGTTTTAAAGTTAATAGATTAAGACAAAATTTAAGATACATTTTCCCATTCTACATGTTTTACCGTTTCGAATCAATTTGTTATGACTCCATATTTTTACTGGACATTATGATAGTTAAAAGAAAACTTTTGTTTGTTGTTCTAAGGGTAAAGCATAACATGATTACAAAAGTCATTAGTGTCGGTTTCTCCTTTCTTTAGTAGTATATTACTGTGTATTTACACCGACCTTCTTAAGTATTGAAATAAATCTTTGAACCAGAGACGAATTTAGGCATAGGTTAGAGAGGCATGTGTCAAGATGTTCAAGGTTTTTGGGGCGCCGGAAGAAAGTGATGGAAAAATTATAACATAAAAAAAATTGTTTTCTAAATAGGTGTTGCTTTTTAAATATTCTCTAACAATGATTGTAGAGATTTTCGTTGAATCAGCAAAGATTCCCTATGAATTTAAAACAAAAGTTAAAAGTATTTTAGATATGTCTGTTTTAGGCTTTTAGATAGTTGGATTGTTTATAAGAATTGGTACCTTATGATAATAAATAAGAATAACAAATAAAGAAAAGTATATAATTATTACTTTGTTTACATATTATATAAATAATTTATAATTATTTAAAATATGTGAACGTAAAATCTGCCCTTAAAGGTCGCAATACTAATTACTGTCTAGGGGCGTCAAACTTTTAAATCCGCCTCCACCTTGAACCGTGTTTGTCACTCATATTTGTTTAACAATCAGATTTGATAATTAGTTGTTACATTATCAGATGATGTTGAAACCTGTTGCGTCCTTGATGAAAGCAAAAATATGTTACAGTTACCTGTGCAGACGCTCCTTTTCCCACGATGGAGCAAGACACGCGGGGGATGTAAGGAGTTTGTTTTGACTCTTGCCATTATTATTGTCTAAAATAATAATATATCGAAACTGTTAATCATAACTGAATACTTGATAATTGTTTAATAAATTTATACATGGTTTTATGAACAAATAAATTACAAGTATCGGACGTATAATTGAACTAGAATTTGTAAAAGAGAGATAAATGAACTGTTATGTGGATTCATATTTATTCTGAAAATACTTGTAACACATTAAGTATACGGTGTAAAAACGCAATAGTGGAACGAAATATTGGCTCCTACTAAGAATCAAGTTTACCAGGTATTAATCTCGCCTGATATTTACTTTTCGTCATATAATTATTCTCTTCATGTAATAAAGTAAACGATGAAATTTCGTGATCACCACATTCAAATTTTGTTGGATTTCCACATTTAGGTAAATTTTTCTCATGCAATGCAGGAATCCATGAATAAAAAGTAATCATGCTATTCTTTCTGGAAATGTCGTGTCTGAGTATTTGCGTGATATCCTCGTAGGTTGTATTGAGATTTCTCTAGCAAATTTATTCTAATTTGTAAAAGTATTTTCCCCTTCATTTAAATTAGAGATCTGAACCATTCGGGATACAAGGCACGATTTAGAAGATCAAATTTTCTAGTAAGGATACCGTAATTCAAAATATTTCGGGAATCCAAACTCTTCACTGGATGCGAATATAAATCTGTTATATAACATTAGAGGAATTAGTAACATAAGTTTCATTGATTCGTTAGTATACTTACACATAAAAGCACTCTTTTTTCGGGATCCCAAGAATGAATAAACTTAATTGTCCTTGTGAGTTCTATATTAAGTAATCTCATTAAAGGTTCGCAAAAGCTATACTCATAAATTTCATACGAATAGTAGTATTTGTTTAAATATTTTCATTTACAACATAAAATGATGAATTGTACATTTTAGAATGGGTACTAGACTAGTATTAGAAATGAAACCGAAATTGAATCAGTCTATTAGACAGGATGAGAGAAATATAAATATTTTAGGAGGAATTTTACATAAACTGCGACGTGCAGACTGACTCCTATGTCTTTTGAAGCTACTTTTGTTAAGCACTGGACTGTGTTGTGGCGAAATAATCGCGGAGGTTTCACTCCGAATCCCGATGGTCTAATAGGGTCTTCATGGCGCGAACATTCTTTTTATTTCAGTTGATTTGCCAAGGAATCGAAGATGTCGAATTGATATTGGTAAGATACTACACTACGATTGTCAGTGACTTACGACTCCTCTTTCTTTTTTCAAATGGAACCGAAATCAACAATTCAGAATAAGACGGTAACACTTAGTACTTTTCGACATTGTGTTATATTTTGACGTTAATTTATTTCAAAAGAAATCATTATTTAGTTTCTTGGTGCATCAGGAGTAAAAATTAGGGTGCAATTAGATTTTCTCGTGCATATTCTATCACATATTAATTAAACTTTAAAGAAAACGCTGCCCCATTTTTCGTCACCATAATTCCATAGAATTATTACATCATTTTACTATACCTTTTTCTTGATTTTGTCGTATTTATTTACATTTTAACATAATATAGTGTAGTTGTTGTCGAATTAATTAACCTCCACTTTGCTATCCCATTATTTCAGTCATTTTAGTAGTCGGTTTGTTTGTTTATTTATTTATTTAATATCTCATTTGTAACTTCCGTAGTAACAAATATATTATTAGACTAATCTCCTTCATTCAGTGTTAGTTGTCAGTTTTCGTGTATTCTCATTTGCTTTTATGGTTAAGTTGCTAACTAACTCACAGCAATGGACACTATCGCATTCCTCAACTCATTCAAAGCTGATCTTCAGAAGGCGTACAGTGACACACTGATGAGTGCGCAGGAAGAGATCAATAAGAACACGATCGGCGGTTGGACTAGTTAGGAATTCTCGAAGTCCTTCCAACTGCTATCACCCGGTTACACCAATGACACATGCACCACTCAACGCTCTTTAGAATATTTGTTAGACTGACGTGCATTTTAAATTTTTATTATACGACTAGTACATCACTGCAATGAATTTATTTTTGTGTGTATATCAGAATAAAATTGTAGTTTTGTTGGACCACTGACTAAAAGTTATGTAGAGAGATTAAACGTGTTGAACGTTCTACAAGTCAGAATACTATAAAAATGTATTTTTGGGTAAATTAATATTCTTGTTTTCCCGGAACCCTGTTTTATATCATCCTGCAGTTGTAATCTGGCAGTGTTGTAAGTTAGTAATAATTATATAATCCTCTTTCATGTTATGGAAGATTTTGTGATTTTAATTTCTACTCGACTACCATTTAAACGCGTAAATGAGGAAAAAAGCTATTAACTTCCCTCGTTCTTTGCTACATGTCATAAAACAGATATTTGGTCTCAAGATGAACTAATTTGAACAACTTACTGAGACGATTTTGTGACGATTTGAATCATAGAGATTATTAGGGACGTCCAAGAGATGTCGTATATTGAAAGAATACATGTCAAATTTAGTGTTATGTTAATAGTTACGATTTATAAACTATTATTTCCAAATAATCTATAGTTTATAATAATACTTATAAAATAACTTTTTTGTGTTTAATAAATACAAATTTGTTTCTGTTGTGTTAATATAATGACACGTACCGAATTAATTTTATTCTTATCTTAGGAGTGTGCTGATATTAAATCCGACTCAGCCTCAGGACCCTTGATTGGAATTCATGGGATGGCCCCTTACTTGTTTCCGGAGAGTAAATTAGTTTATTGTCCTCCACGTGGTCATACGCAGTTTATAACTGTTCTGACAATAAATTTATTTTTTTCTATTTCACGGTAAAAATTATATTTTTTTCTGTTAAAAAGTTAAAGATCAACAAAAATGTTTGTTCGGAACGTTTTAACTATCTGTGATAAAACTATGTTTGAGAAATGACTGTAAACGTGTGGTTAGCTATTTCTCTATGATGCCTATTCTCCTTAGAACTCCACCTGTACATTTTTCCCTGGCAAAATAAACCTTGTCAAAACTTAATTTCTAAACGATGGTACACAATGAAGAGGTGAACGAATATAGTATTTTAGGCGTAAGGCAAGTTTTATTTATATTTTATAAAAACAAGGCTTTTGTTCTGAGGGTTTTTTTTGATGCACTTCGTCATAATGTTTACTCCATCAAATCGTCTCATATTAACATAACTAAGCGCAATTGTAACACCGCGAACTTTTGACTTTTCCTGCGTTTATCGAGGAGTTAATTATATTTAATGCGTGTTTAAGTTGTTCCACGAAATTTCTCTCTGTGCTTCTGCTCAGCGTTTTCCTCCGCAGTGGATGTTTTAGCCCTCAATTTCCCTCGTGGTAGAACGGCAAACAGTGCGGCAGGAGAGTAGCTGCTCATTGGCCTTACTATTTGAATTTACAGGCAGTCCAGACCTCATTAAGCAAGACAGATGAAACGGCGCTTAAAAATTATGTTGGAAGGAAACTATGCGTGGAATGGAATGTCGCGGAATATATATAGTGAGGTAATTACGCGAAGGTAATAGTTCATTACGGTTGCGGTTTAGACTTTGTTGAATGTGTATACTAAGGAATTAAAACAAGAACAAAATTCTATGTACGTCTATTTTTAAATCTATAATACACTTATGTTTACAACCTTATTGGGACAATTCACAGTATTTATTGTGTTTTCTAGTCAACACAACGCCTGATGAAAGACCCAATAAAGAGTCGAAACGTCGCGTTGAGATAGAATCACAATAAACATACTGTATTTTCCAAATGAAGTCGTTTGATTTATTTTTCTAAAAAAACAAAATATTATTCTTGTTACATGGGCAATAAATTCTTGAATTTTTAAAAAAAATTGACGTTTAGTTTTTGTATTTACCTCCTTTAGAATAGTTTTTGTTCTGTGAACACGAATTATGTATTAACGACTATCTTAATATTTTTTGCTACCTTGTTTATATTTACATCGAAGTAGCTATTGAATGAATGTATTCCTTCCTTCAAAAATGGATAAACATATTTCTATGATATGGAGATTCCAGGTCAACTTATTGACCAAAAAGCTGTTAAAACCTTTCCACATGGAGAACATTTTTTTTTTCATTTTCTTACTGGTAACCCCGTGTCGCTACTAATATGTACGATGCCGGGGATTTCATCACTCATAATTTCAATGTTTTTGTTGGTGCACTCTGTTCTGTTCTTATCGCGTCCTTGTTATATAGATATATCTCGTGCCTGTATTAATTTCATTCTTCCTATGTTAATGTACATGGCTGAGATGGGTAAATACAGTAAACGGATCTATTATTCCTGTGTCCGTAATATATTCCATCTGTCCGCTTTCTGTGTCCTGCCGAATCGCTGCGTGGAGCCCGTAGACAGTACATTGTTTTATTCTGTTGTTACGGTCCCACTTAGACAGTGGAAAACTTTCATTTATTTCGCTGCCCCAACTATGGATTCGACAAAAGTCAGAAACATCTTGGGCAGCGGAAAGGCGATTCGCCATTTCCGCTGGCCGCCTCCGCCCTCCGAAGTCTTCCTTGAAGCGTGGGATTCGGGTGATCAGCATCACGCCTTAGTGACGTGAGCTTGACTAACCAATAAACAACCATAAAAGTGTCGTCATAAACATGACATCATAAGAACTTGGTGGGATTGGTACCCCCCCCCCACCAGGGGACAAATTCAAACAACCAAGATCTCTGTCAACGAGCAAGGGGGGATCGAAGGAACGAGCAGTGTACGTGGAGACGTGCACTCCGGAGCATGGGTGGCCGCCCATGCTCCGTACTATTCATTTATTTGAGAACGAGTGTCGGCCTGCCTCGACACTCCGCAAGACGTGCCTTCAGCACGGATTGTGTAAGAAACTACTTTATCTCCGAGTCCATCAGACGCGGGGGTAGCACTATTTTCCTTTCTGGTTTTGTAATATTTTGGAACCATTCTTATTGTTAGTAAACTGTTTTGTTATTCATCTTACTCAGTATCCTTCAGATACGAGACCGATGTATTCATGAATCCATTCAATGTATACTTTGTTTTCTGGAGATTACAGCTGTAATCAATTATAATGATGAGTTAGAATAAATAGTATTAAGTTTGTGTCATGTATTCTTAAGAGTGATCCAAATATTGCATGCTCCCCCTCTCTATTAGCAATTATCGACCCATTTATAGGTTAGATCGAATTAATTATACTTCATTATTTTCTCAGAGGCTTTACTCGCTCAGGAGCTACTCGCTTGGTCTAGTGGGTGCAATTCCCACCATTGCAAAAAGGGGGATTAACATTGGAATATGAAATAAATCAGGATCCTGTCACTCTAAAATTGATACCATTCCTATAAAATATTTTCTGCCGGGCTCTTCATAAGAATATCGTTTAGAGATATCTCCAGAAACGTTAAATGTCGACTAATTACTTCATACCAATTAGAACTACAAAAATTCACACGTGTAATTATCAACGTACATAAAATTGTTATATACTACAAAAATGATGAAATAAAGTAATGACGATTCCAACTAACAGAATCAAATAAAATAATATGATCTCATTAGATTAAAGTTCTTCAAGTTCCAAAATTATAATAACGATATTTTGCTTCCCAATGTTTCTACTATTTAAAAATCAAAGTCACGAGGGTTGCTTTTCACAAATCAAATAGTGTGCCATATCCATGAATTCTAGACATTAAGATAGTCACAATTTCAGAATGACAACAGGGTGAATGTAATTAAGAAAGGTATAACTCAAAATGCTTTTATCAATTTGGTCATTTTTAACAAAGAACTACTCCACACTAACAGAAAGTTAAGGTATGATACTTTGGAAGTCTCCATGACACAAAACATCAGTAACTGGAAGATGATTTGGCTTCACATCGGTTCACAAGGTCGCGCGCACTCTCAAAGGAGCGATATGCGAAGGATAAAGGTGTCCGCTAGCTGCCGCACGTTCGCAGCTGTACAGCGAAGGAGGGGGAAGAGGCTATCCGCGCACAACAAGCGCCGGCCTCCGACCACGACCTATGCCAATCATTACCGCAAAGTCAGTAAATTCCGACGCAGCCCCTCGCCGTTCGCACCATCACACGAACATCTTCCATGTCGTAAAAATTTCTTTCTTTCTAGACTTATTTCGTTCACATATACGATTTCAATTGAGCCCACGAGCATCACTTTTAATTTGTGGCACTTATTTCACCATTACACAATAATTATTATAAAAAAATAAATAAAAACAATGATTTCCTTGACTAACACTAGTAATTTAAACAATAAAAATAACAAGAAACGACAATTCCTTATATATTTCAACACGATTTCCTTTTTCCACATCTCTAGATTATTACTCATTATCCTCTTACTATGCATTCGGAGTTTCACGATTCTGTATTTCGCTAACCGGCGTATTTGTCAGCCTCGTTACGTCGACGTGCGCTAATACGGTAGTTTACAAGCGAAGTTTGTTCCACTATTCAATAAGGCCCCTTATATTTCATATTCAACTTCTTATAATTACCTGGAAAAATATTTGAGACTTCAACATACTTGGTCGCCTAGCCCAAAAATTTCGATGGGTGGAATCATACCGATTCTTCACCCGCAGTCCCGCTGCTTGTATCCCTGCATCGCGGGTTTACTTATTTATCGCGTACATCTTGCGCAATTTTATTCTGAATCGGCTTTGGAAATGTCGTTCCTGTTAGTAACACTGGTTCTCGAGCGAACACCATAAAGGACGGAGTATATCGCGTGTTTTCTTGACGCGATGCATACTAAGTGAATACAACAAAAGAAAGGAACTCATCCCAAATTTATCGAACTATCTTAATGATCCTTTCCATTAATTTTTTCAAACGTGTGTCCAAAAATAACAACATCATGTAAATATACAAAAGCTCCCTTCCAACGCATTTCTCTGAGTAGAAATCTACCAATCTTATCAAGTTTCTTACGACGATCAATATTAGACTTACGGTCGCTAAGACCGTCGCATTTCCGTTTTATCAATTAATTCATGAGCCACTATCTTTTCCGCACTTCTTGTATCCATCATCACGAGTACCTTTCTATTATTTACTTCGCAATATCAAATGTGAAAGCCTGCACATTCTCCCCCGCTTCCTGCGTACGGCGGATCAACTCAATTCTGTTAATCTTTCCGTACGTGCCATTCTGAACGTGATTTGAAAATCTTTAGCGACGTCTTCCCATTTGATTTCACTCCCGTAAAACATTGCTTTATATACTTCGTACCACTTTAACGCCGTTCCACCCAAATAATACGGAAATAACAAGACTTTAGTGAAGTTATCCCAACGATTCACGGCGGCTATATTTTGATAATAACTAATATATTCTTCTGGATCTGAATCTCCCGAAAACAAAGGTTGTTTTATTCGGGGAATACGTTGTGCTGAAATGAATACATGAAACAAACTTAATACTATTTATTCTAACTCATCATTATAATTGATTACAGCTGTAATCTCCAGAAAACAAAGTATACATTGAACGGGATCATGAATACATCGGTCTCGTATCTGAAGGATACTGAGTAAGATGAATAACAAAACAGTTTACTAATATAAGGAATTGTGCAAACAAAACAATAAGAATGGTTCCAAGATATTTCCGCTGCCCAAGATATTTCTGACTGCAGTCGAATCCATAGTTGGGGCAGCGAAATAAATGAAAGTTTTCCACTGTCTAAGTGGGACCGTAACACTGTTTACTCATGATCTTTTTACCATTTCGTGTACGTCAGTATCCGTGGTGCCATACTCTATATTGACATGTCAATGTTGTGAATGTTGCCTTTTTTAATTTCCAAGTCCTTCTTTTGACGTCCTCGCCTCCTACTTGGGCAGTACCATTTTGCCTTGTCAAGTAGTAAGCCAAGCCTATCCTTGGCAAGTTTCCGCCCCTGACCGCGTGAAGGCAGGCACTTTTTCTACTATCTATCCGGTAGTTCTCGTATTTCGTTGATCCTTTCCACGTATGTTGACGTCTCCTCGTACAACTTTTGCGTATTTATAAGTCGCGAACAATCTCTCCACACATATATTGACTAATTTACCCCTACAGTAAAGAACTATCCCAACAATTTTGATCAAAATGAAAAGCCCGAAAGAGAACCGGAGAAAAGCGTGGACCATCATGGGGAAACAGGAATAAATTGAACTCTTTGGCTGAAGCTGAGTGACGCGAAGGATGGTGAATAATTCTTATTTCACCTATGAAGGAGAAAATTTTTCAAAGAAAGAGGTGGCTCTTAAATAATTTGATCTTGACAGTTTCTTCATGAGATAAAAGTGCTTCAATGGGATCACATACTTTTTTCGAATGACTAAATCAAAACTCTTATTTATGTTTTGTAAATTGTAAATCGTGTTTTCAATGTTTCGTGGAAACATAAATGACCTTTGTAAGATTTTACTGAGCACCATGAAAGGAATTAATGTTGTAGATAAAGGTTTTTCATCCGCTTTTTCCGTAGACTCTAAGCGAGGGTGAATACACGACTCCAAAGACACGAGACCTTCTACACGAGTCTCGCACCAGGCTTTTTGAAAGCGCCCGGCGTACACCGATCTCCAGTGTCGCGTCCAATTAATCCCTGCAACAACAGCACCAGCGACAGAGGAAGGGGTGACGGTGATGTCAGAGGACCTCCTCGTGTAGCCGCGCTAATGAATCCTTTTCGTCGCACACCTCCATCTGTATGTTCTGACTTTGCTTCTCCCTACTTCGTTCTTGAACACACCCTCATTCTTCGCCCTACATCTTCCTCTCTAGGTCACATAAAAGAAAGTCTGTATGAAACATTTCTCGCTTTAGATCAACGCCTTATTCAACTTATCTAAGGCCGCGGATCATTTTCCATACAATTTCGATAGATCGCTCCGACACGGGATGGGGTTTAGCAAAATATTGACTCACATATAAAACTAATGGGTGATATATATTTATTTATTTGTTTTTACCGAGATATTTTGATTTTCATCAACAAATTAATATTATTTCAAGCTGTAAATGGCATATTTCTCCATTTTTGAAGTATTTTTAATATTAATTCTTATAATAATATGTTTTATGTTGCATTGTATGACGTAATAATTTCGAACACAATTTTTTATGTTCTCTCACAGAACATGCAACGGCAAGTATATACGAGCACCATCAAGTCACGATATTTATAACACATAGATGCCCTCTAACGCAATATGAATCTTTGATGTAATCTTTTCTACGATACGTGGGTTGTTGCACAAGTTTTCAAGTCGAGGGCCACTAGTTGACGAACACTGATTTGATTGTTTTTTTTTAATATCGTCCGTGATGAGAACACTAAGATCAGATTAGCATAACACAAGAAACACGAAGAATCTAAACATCTGGAATAAGTATTTTTTTTTCATGAATCAAGGACATTTCACGGAAGAAAACATTAGCTTAGAAATGCTATGTATAGTAAAAATAGTAAATGTTAAGCAGTTATAACATTATTTGTAATTTTTATGATCTTTTTGAAGAAAATTTCTTGATCCTGCATATCTACCACACTTGAATACTAGAGAAACTTGTTAAGGTCATCTGTATTCGAACAGTCATATGTTTTTACGAAACGAAACCATCTTAATCAATCACAATGTTAAAACATTCCTAGATCATTCTTAGCTTTGCAATAACAATTTTTGAAAATGGAAATAGTTATTTTTTAATGTTAAATGTAAAAATCTGTAAAGGGAATTTGTTGTGAAACTTTTTGACAAGTATACTTGTTATATTTATTTACGATTAATTATATGTAATTATAATATCTTTTTTGTATTGCCTCTTTCTGAAAACAAACAGTCGTCAATGTGCAATATTATAATTATTATAAAAACGATCGATCTCAACTGTTCTCATCCATTCTCTTAGTTTTTATTCTTTTTTAAAGTATTACTATGCAAGGAGTGAAACCCTTGAAGGTGAAGTGCGTTTCTGAAAGCTATTCACATGGTGCTTACCCCTAGAAACTATCGATTTAACACAGGTTGACCGACTTTTGTGTTTATACGCGAGAAGAGAGTGTTGTGATTGTGTTTATGAGATTCTCAGATTGTCGTTTCGATTTACGTTCAGGTCAAATTTCTGCTTCACCATAATTCGTTAGCCTCTTCCCTGCTGGCACCACTAATTGAAACTCGTCACTCTTCCTAGGTGGGGACATACAAGCTATTTAAAAACATTGCTTTTTACATTGTTTCTTAAATATGAAAACGTTTACAATAATTGACCCTTAATGTTTGCATTTCAGTAATTTACTTCAGAATCAGATTTGAACTTTTGAACAAATGATTAATATTTTGATTAAATTATTATCGTGAATATTTTGAACATATGATTAATTATTTTGATTAAATTATTTCTATTTAAATAAACTAAAACAATTCGTTTGTACATAAAAATATTTTACGACTTAAAAATCACTGTTATGCCATCTTGTCTGGGATCTTATCAAAACAAGGCACCATATGGTTTAATTGAACTCTGGGTCACTGAGCCAACTAATTTGCACTCCTGTTCCCGGCCCTGCCACAGAGGGACGGACGCTCTACTATCTTCTATGTCTTAGCATTTTCTTTCTGTATTTTATATCGAAGTTCAACCAGTTTTGCTACATTATCTTTAAATATGCAATACATTGTTTTGATACACTCACTCTTAGTTGTAACCACCAAGCTGGTTTCTCTAGATTGTCCAGGAACTGTGATCTATCACCTCAATAAAATTGATATTCCCGTAGCAAATACCCTGTAGTCTCCTCTCTCATACCACAAAGGCATGAGAGAAACTCCATTGTTGGACTATTCAATGAAAACATTTTTTGTTATTTTCTCTTAATTATACCTGAGTTATTTTCCCAGATTTCTAACATATTTAAGAGAGCTAAAGAGAAACCTTTACACAAGAAAGGAAATAAACTTAATGTTGGAAATTATCGACCAATATCTCTAAAAATTGTTCAACAAGCGTCTTCTAGATTTTTTGTCAAATAATAACATGTTCTCTGACGATCATTACGGTTTTCGGAAATCCATTTCCGCTACAAGCGCTATACTTTCTTTCTTAAACGATGTTACCACATCTCTTGACCGTGGAGAAAATCCTCGGAGTGTTTTTCTTGATTTATCCTAAGCATTCGTTGTCATCAATCATGAAATTGTCCTTTCCAAATTGCATTCTCTAGACATGCGTGGACTTCCACATCAATGGCTAACTTCTTATTTAAAAGATAGATATCAACAGGTCGAAATATCCTATACTAAAAATAAACTACTTCACCGTTGTCTTTCAGAAACAATGCCACTTACTTGCGGAATACCCTAAGGTTCAATTCTCGGTCCTATACTCTTTTTATTGTATGTGAACGACATGTCATCCTCCACATCAGATTGCAAGATGGTTCTCTTTGCTGATGAAACTAATTTACTATGTAAACACGTCAACGCTCAAAAAGTTTTGTCTAACCTTTCAACTTAGTTCCATACAAATCGTCTCATTGTAATTTATAGTTCGATAATAATTCGTACACGTGAAATAAATTTTTTGTGTTAAATTACAAACATGTTGATATTCTATTAGTATTATAACTCGTAGCTAACTTTTTATCTTGTCTAGGATTTTTTGTTAAAATTTTTCAATCCGCCTCTGCCTTAGGGTACTTGATCGGAATAGATGGGATGGACCCTTACTTGCTTCCAGAGAGTAAATTAGTTTATTGTCCTCCACGTGGTCATACGCAGTTTGTACTGCGTGGTCATACGCAGTTTTTTGACAATAAATTTATTTATTTAGTAACGATATGTCAACCGCCCTATTGATGATCCCAACGAGTTTGTCAACCCATTAGTTACTGATTCACTATTCTTCCCCGGGCATTTTAACACTAGGTTGTTCTTCTTGTGTGTTATTATAAATCACTTAAATGACTATCATAGTTGCACATTATTTAATGAGAATTTGATGCTGATACTTCCGGCTATGAATTATCTACTCCATTTGTTACAATATACTTTCATTACTTGACAGTGGTATAAAATGTCATATGGGTATTAATTACAATTTTTTAAAATGTTCTGTTGCTTAATTTAAAATTTTTACTAGCTAAGTCTTCTTTGTACGATATTTTATATATGTAGTGATAAACAAGTTTTTTTTTGTATTTATTTCTTCGAAATATCAAAGCAATACAATTCCTTGTTACTCGGTACTCCATCATAAAATATAATAATAATATGCTTTAAAAGTTGAAACAAAACTCGAATATTTAATTTTGTTTTTTATGGGAGAGTGATTTTATTATATTTCGTCGTTTTTTTCGTCTCCACATAATCCGAATGTTTTTGGACTGCATTATTCTCCGCTTCACTCTCGTTCCACCTCCTCGCGCTGGTCTCTAAGGCTACATGTCACTCACACGTAAATTTATGGTGCAGCTCCCGTTTTAAATAAAAATTTGCTACATGAAATATTCAGTTCGCAACAGTCGGAAAGTGGAGCAGCGGCACCCTCTGGAGTGGAGCAAGTAAAGCACGTCAAGGTTTCCACTTGTGTACCTCTTATTCTTCTACGTCCTTTTACATGGAATGATTCTGGATTGTGCACTTGAATGTATACATTTTTATTATTCTGTAATGGCAATAACGTTACATTAATTTTGTGTGAATATATAGTAAGTTTTTAAACTCATATAATTTTTTTAATGTTACTGATTTATTTTGTATTTAGATGATTAGAGTAAATGCTTTGATTATCTTATTACTGCTATATTATTATGGTTTAATTCTTATTGCTAGTAACACCAACACCTTCGAACCCTGGTACCACTCCACCACATACTCTGCATGACCGTTAATGTTTTCGAAAGTGTCTTCTGAGAAAATAAAATCGATAAATAATTATCAAGCATTTTACCCATTGAGTTTATGGAAAGTATTTTAATATTTTTTTATATATTAGCTTTCAATATTTTTCCAAAACAGTAAATAATAACGTTAACTTATAAGACGTGTTAGGTGGTTGGGAAAGTATTGCATGTAAACTCTTTTTTTCTGGTACTTCTTTCACATCGGACAAAAATTTCGCATTTTGTTGCTTTTTCGGTTTATTTTTCGTTGCATTTAATTTGACTTATGAATAAAGTATTTAATTTCTTAGTGTATGTCTAAGCTAATTTTTTTCATTTAGCGAACGGATACGTTCAAAGCTCACCCAATGTTACTGGTCACTTTCCCTGCAGAGATATGCAAGGCATGTAGAGTTTTGTTTGTTCTCCACAAAGGTATTTCATGTTGTGATTGTCAAATGGCGGCCTCAATTATCTGGTGGTGAATATTTGCACAAACAGAAATTCACATTTCTCTGTTTCGCAAAGTTCATACTCCTAATGAAATTCCTGATTAATTTAGTCAATTTACTGCAGTTTGCATGAAAAGAAAAGAAAATTAAACACAATGTTTGATGGATACTTGGACAATATGAAGACAAAACCTTCCCAAAGCATTCTTTAATATCATTGCTAATAAAACTGGTTTCATTTAACGTAATTATCCCAGTTCACATTTACCTTGACCAAATACTCGAGCGTTGTGAACAGTCAAATATGCGAAAGGCCTCCGATCACATAGTAGAGTCATATGTGTGTCTGGATTTTTAAAATGTGGTTATATTCTGCGTCAGGGATGCCTTACTAATCAATACAAAATGAAAGAATAGAAAACCCTTTATACACTATTATTTTGAATTAAGTTGTAATGCCAACAGGTTTTCTTAGAGTGTGTGTTTCCGTGTCATCAACGCTTGTTATGAACTCACATGTGAGATATGGGAGTTACTTTCTTTCATGACCGTTTCACTTACATTTCGATTAAGTTAAGAAGAAAATGGAAATATGATTTATTTTTTAACTGTTGATATAAAATTACTTCTTTTTTTCCTTTTTGACTTTGGAGGAAATAGTTCCCGTTTCTATAGTTTATCAGCGCTTGTAATATAAAACTTGCTATCAATTATTCATGAGATATTAAGTCTTTTTTTTTCTATGAAATTGTTCCTCTAAAAGGATTTTTGAGACTTTGATACGTCTTTTGAGTACTTAAATATTTGATTTAGTTAAAAAAGTATGAGAAAAAATACAAATATTCAACAACTTGGTCACAATTTAATGATATATTGTGGTATCCTATATATACGTGGTTTACGATAGGGAAAGTCGAGTTAATAGTGTTGTATATTAGAAGTCTTGTAGTGAAGGATTCTTGCAGTGTGACCATATAATAAAACTTTTTTTTTCGATCTCTAATCAGCAAGTCAAACCACTGAAGTATTTATTGCTATAAACTATTGTTCTTTTTCTCACCCTTGTCTGGGTATATTATTAGTTATTCCCTTTATGCCCTGTATGCCGTCCTTGGGGAAGGAGCCGAGCAGCTTCTGCGTAATGCATTTCCTTGAGATCGTTTGCTGCATCGATTTCGCATTCAACTCTAATTACCCTCTGGGCCCCGGCGATTCATTTGCTTAAGCAGCCACGCATCGCCGCGCCACTGCGTTGCCTGTCGGAGCTTTTGTGAGCAGTGGGCGGCACCCACAACGAAGCGAAGCGTCGCCGCACCGTCTCCATGTAGTCTTCCTTCCTTTCCTCAAGATGATCACTTGGCTGAGGGGGGAACAAGTCGCTTCGTAACTAACGAGACTTTTCTGAACGCAGCTCTCTATCTTTATTCGGCTATTATTCTCTATTATTTACTTCTTTGTCGAGTATAGAGAGACTATTCTTCATTTTCTACATTTTCTTATTCGCTTCGTACTTCAATCTTTTGTCCCCATCATTTATGAAATTTTAGTCTCATACAAAAATATTGCGAAAATATTTCACGTATATTTTACGCATATATTTTTATTTATAATTTATCCATCCTGGTACTGTATCGTACAGGAGGTAAAAATATAATTGAAGAATATTTGTCAAATTCTTAACATTTCTTAATGTTTTCTTATGTATCGCTACTTTCCTTACTTGCTAATGCTGTATCCGGGTAGCCATTGTTGCCATTATGTCACATAGTTCTTGCTAGCTAGGTTACCTATAAAAATTACAATATTTGTACATTACGATTATTTATATAATTTTTTTTTGTAAATTCTTAGATGTTGTTGATAATGAGAACATATAAAAAGCAAATAAAGAAAGGGATCCTGAAGATAAAATTAGCGAAAAGTTTGAGAAAATTTTATTTATGAACATTTTCATCTGGTTCTATTCAAGTACATTTAATTTATTCTTTATACCATATACATTTAAAGGAGATGTACGCCACAACTGCTACCTAATATTTGAAAAGAAAAAGTAAAATATAATAAAACTCTTCGAATTTAAATATAATAACAATATAACATCAGTTTTCTGTTGATGATACTGAACATAACCACCCAATTGGTTTTTCCGTGTTTGTGTATTGATGTATGTAGACTTGAAGAAAACCGTTTCGTGAACTGGCACGAAGATCATAGCAAATGCAAGTCGCTCATATAATTCTTTCAACGATCACGAATTTCTCAGATAAAACTTACTTTCGCACACACGAAACAATTCACAGATGGGGAAGACGTAAATTTGTTTTCTACTTCAGGAAGTTCGCACGTGAGAGAACTGTGGTGCGTAACATACAATACGGTAGCGTGTCTCCACCATAATTCCGACCCATAAAGCAATTGTTCTTCCGAATAATTTTAGGGCTTCATTAAGCGAACGGAACCCGACTGGCGGCAGGCAATGTGAATCCCACCTTCCTCCTCCCATAATCCCCCACACGCGTCTGTCTCACTGCGACCGTAATCGCCGTAAACAGACCGTAATCGCCGTATAGGAGCAGCTTCGGATCGCGAGTGCAACCCTCTCTCATCTCTCTTGTTCGTGACAAGTCGCAACGACAAGAAGATGCGAGTGTCGTAAAATGTACTCACAGTGGAAATTGTTCCTTCAATCAAGTTCGAACTTTTGGGGAGAGATCTAACTAATTTAGATATATTATAAAAAATAAGTGATCACTTGTTGATCTATAAAATGTAAGAAAAAAGCCTTACCAACTTATAAGTCAAAGTTTTATTTCTTTTGTTTCATTTACTTCAAGACTATGATAAAGATGATACCAATAAAGACGATAAAGATATTTTTTAAATTATTGTAGTCTTGAGAAGGACTAACGGCTTGAGGAGCCGAAACATGGCAATAAATGAAATTTTTACAGGTACGTTCGTTTTTAATGGAAGTTTTATATCAAAAAATCACTTTCTCTTAACCCTACACTTCTAGGTTGAAACAAAAAATGTAAGCTGAAAGACGTGTAAATGAGAATTATTTGAAAAAAGTTATTATACAAAAAGTACTTTATGAAATGTAAAATTCATCAAAGAAAAACAGTACATCGGTTTTACCGTTCGACCAATTTTTGTTTTGATTTGGTAGTAAATGTATTCAATGCTTGCAATGGCAGAGAACAGTTGTAAACTGAAGAGGAAAAATATACAGTTGACTTATTCATGTGCTTCTGTAATTCGATACGTGATTAAACTCTTTTTCTTTTCTTTTTTTCAGGTGAGCCATGTGAATGTTTTATAAAGAACTTCTCGCTGAGAGGTATGTAATAAGCGTTTTTCACTCTGATTATATCACAAACAGCATGTTTTTTTAATAAATAACTCAGACTTACGCATCTCCTTTGAAAATATTTTAACAGTAAAATGCTTCAGTATTTAACACATTATTTATAGTAATAGAATTCTCACAGTGATATTACAGTTTTATTCTTCATTTCATTGTTCACGAGGTAAATCTATACATTCAGGCCCTACGATCTCCATGGAGCTAGTTTCTTTAGAAACTATCAAAAGAGTTACAAAAATGGTTTCGTTTTAAGAGCAACTTCTCTTTATATAGCGCCAGCAAAACTCGCCCAGTAACACCCTACAGTTGGAATTAATTTCTTTTCGAGAGTTTCACGTAATGTGATAAATACATATCTCCACAGATAATGCTCTCCTACCTACCGCTTGGTGATATCTATGCTAAACGAATTTATAAAGGTCTTATACGAAGAACGCACGAATTTTCATAGAGTTACAAGTAAAAATTGAACATATTAAGATAATTCAGAGTTATATTATTTCAATAAATCATTAAAAGTATTCAATTACAAAATGACTATCGAGATATTTGGCAGAATACTCTTTGAGTTGGAATTTTTTCAACTTGTGGTCGGCTTTAACCCATTAAATACGCGCATCCTATTTTGAAGACAATATAAACAAAAATACATTTTTAAACAGACTATACAAATTAGTTTTTTGTTGGGAGTCTTATTTATTAGTGTATCCTTTATCAATAATGATCATGGTATATCATACCTTAAATTCTGGAATTCTACGTTATGGAACAAAATGAATCGTCATTTGAATTTTTTGTGAATGCATTCCTACACATTTCAAATAATTATATAAACATTTTGATGTATTTAATTTTTTTTCTGACGTCAATGAACATTAACACACCACTCTCTATTTAAAGCATTTTTGATATCATGCGAAATGCATTTTACATTTTATTTTTGTAAGAGTGCTACCCTCAGGAGAGGATGCTGGATTTACCGCTATCATCCACTGTTATTGTCTTGTCACGTTTGTGCGTGTTCGAACTCACACATTGACATTGTTGAAGGTTTTGCATGATTTGAAGTTGTTATTTTGATAGATGATCTATATTAGAAAAGTTTATAAGCCAAAAGGCAAAAATATGCGCAGTAGATTGGAAGACACAAGTTAGGGAGATGGTAAGTTGCGTTGACGCGAGGATGTGCAGAGAAAAGGGGGAGATTGAAAAGAGTGGGAGATCTCAAAATTGCGGGTAAAAGGTGGAGAGACTTGCCAAGCATGAAATTAAAAACGAAGAGGTTCACAAAATCTATTTTCTTTAGAATTTATCTACAAAATTTGGGTTTTCACACAAATGGTACTGTAAGAAGAGGAAGTACATAATTTTCATAATTTTTCAAAATTTCTATCAACAGCAACAAGTAGTAAAAATACTTTTATTTACGAGCAAGTGCCTAAGCAAAGCTTGTACCTTACTCCTTTGTCATTAAAAATTTAATGACAAAAAGGTTAGTCGCCAAAGGATCGAAAGGATTATGTACTTGGCTATATTAATATTTTTCGCCGAAAGTACAGTTGTCTTTTGCTGTTTGAGCTGATTTAGCACCGCTTAGCCATGATGCGATGACCTTGTCATCGCATCATTTGCCGGAGGAAGTACAGTGAGAGCACTAAGGATCTAAAAAAGGAAGCTGAAGGTAACTTTGACTGACCGGAATGAAGAAATGATATTCATATACTGGAATGCCGCAACGTGCGCCACTATTGCCATGCATTTGTGCGGTATGGAATCACTGGGGATTACTACGCGATTCAGTAAGCGTTTTGTTGAATCAGAAAGCAGTCGAAGCAGAAAATGGAAGTACAACAACTTGCTGTTCTAAAGGCATAAAGTGTTTAAACGGAATACGTTAACCATCACACCAGGTTGGTCGAAAAAAATGTAATGTTTTGTTGGAACTCACAGAAGAGATAACCTTCTTGTATCCATACGACTGATATCGTTAGATCCCAGCATCTGATTCTGAGGTCGGGCAATATTTCTTTAATTTCATAAGAATGTCACTTTGATATTGTCGTATAAAAGCAGCATATTTATTTAACGAATAAATAAAAGCTCAATTTAAAAAATAATATAATTTGGGACTTAAAGGGTTAATGAACCGCAAACAATATATTTATTATCACACAGTGAGAACAACTTTGTATAAAATTATCTTTTTTTAGCTGAATATTATTTTTCACGTGTTTATGAAAATTGAGAGATTAAAATATTATGAAGTGGTTCTTTCAAACTTGAGTGTGAGGAACGTCTTGAGCTGTGCACCTGGCAGGCAACAATGCGTCAGTTAAGGGTGTGGTGTCTTCAGGGAGGGAAGAGATGAGTCACCGTGGGAAAGTAAAGATGGCGGGGACGGGAGAAAGAAAGGGTTCCGGTCTCTGTTTGTTAAACGATGTTCACTGAAAGGGGAATCCCATCACAAGACAATGCATCATTCAGCGGAAGTGCCTTAATGTACCCTAACGTGGATATTAATTTTAATGGGAGGTTTCTGCACTATACACCACTTCGTGATTCCAGACGACAGTCAGGTCTCTCGAAGAAAGTTTTTTGTCAAGAAACCATTATGAGAAATTGTTGTTAATTTTTTCTTAATAAATTGGGTATCTTTTCTTAACGATAAAAGCATAAAATTATATCAGTGGGTGAGTTTATCCCAAGAAATTAAAATTAAAGATTTGTTTCAACTTGGCCTGGAATTATATTCTTTTATATTCTTTAATCCCTATCTTGCACTATTGAACGAGAAGTAAAAACGGGAAAACTATAATCTCCGAAACAATTAATTTTTATTCTTTTCTTTTACAAAGTATACCGCAAGTACAATTTGCTTAGCAAAAGAAATTTGCTATTATATGCACTTCCAGATGTTGACTCTCACGAATTAAGCGAATCGACCTTCTCCCTTAAAGGATATCATTAATAAGATTAAAATCCCTGAAAATCAATGATCTGAACATTAATATGTCATTCGATCTGTTCAAAGGTATCCCAGTGCTTTGGAGACGTTCGGTAAACAAAACGCGGGCCTACAAAACGCACTTCAAATTGACATTTGAGCTTTAATTGTCACAAAATTGTGTATAATAGGGTGGACAATATTTGCTCAACGCAAGCCAAGAGTAGTCAATAGAAAGACGGGAAATTGGTCAAAGGGGTATTATATGTACTTCGAATGCGAACAAAGTTTAGTTACCCAGAGTTTAATGTAAATAATTTAGAAAGTATCCGATAAATAAAATTCATTTAGTATTATGTATTAGTATTAGAATTAGTATAATGTTATTAATCATATATAAGAAATGTGACTGAAACGGAATATTTCATTTAATATCCTACGGAGAGGGTAGATAATGTGTTGGGGCCCTTAAAGCGAAGGGAGAGAAACGTAGAGCGACCTCCCCCCTGGCAGTGGGCGGGGCACTGGTAATCGTGAACGGGAGTGAGGAGGCCGGATATTGCGTCTTCCGCCCGGTTCGCCACCCACTAGCCTCCGGCGCTCACAAGCTCACCCTATGGACGTCTGCCTTCCCACTCGTCTCCTTCACGAACTCTCCCCTTCGCTTACCTATGACCCATTCGTCTCTAATGTTGAATCGCAGGGGCAGGACACACAAACACCACTCCAGACCGCTCTCTATAACAAGCAAGTCAAGATAATTAAAATGTTCAATAAAAAAAGTTCCTGAATGTTGAAGTAAAAGATATGATTGGATATAAAGATATGCTTCATTGTCGAAGTTAATTTTCCAATGGTTAGACAGAAATAATCTAACTGAATATTCCACAAAAGATGAATTACTATTCAACCAATGAAATAGAAAGCAATTTTGTTCAGAGCGTAAAACCATTACACGCTATAAATAAAATTTTCTACGTTTAATTTCATCATGAAACTGCATTTTTCTTCTATTTTCTTGTGTAATGTCTATTTTTTAGTGTTGTTTCTTATGTAAGCTGCAACAGTGCAGTACCCGAGTATCCACAATGCCATTTAACTGCGTTAACACGACCTATTAGGGAACGTCAGAGCATCATGTTTGAGAGGACGAGTAAAGGATAGCTGATTTGCATTGGGTAGTGGCGCTACACGAACAAATGGGTATATCGCTAATGGGCTGCAATAGCGGTACATCTCAAAATATACTATTTTTGGACTAAGTACAGATCTGAATGTGAAATAATACGTTCTCTCCGCCAGCAATACTGACATATATCACATTTTACTTTCTCATATACATAGTACATACAAAATTTTGTAATCGTGAAAAAATTCGAAAGCGAGATATCGACGGAAATATCCGTTTTGGCGATCCCTCATTCTGAAAAAGTGGTTTTTGGAATAAAGTTCGTTCGCCGGTCCGTTCGTCTGTCCGTCTGTGCGCAGCGATTCTGAGTAAACGGCTGAACCAATTTAATTTGCATTTCGTATTTACGGTTGAATTTACTTGTTGTCGATGCACGTGCTCTAATTTTGCTTTAAACAAAGGGTACTTCCCGTGAAAGTGAAAGTTCTCTTTTGAATGTTTCTCAAAAAACGGCTCCAACGATTTTGCGTAAATTTTATGTAAGTAAAGTACAATTATATGCATTACATGCACATTACTTGTATTTCGCTTGAAAGTTTGGTATAGACGCAGTAAAATAATTTCTGTCTGGTACACTTACACATTAGTTCACTGATTCAAGAAGCTTGAATAATATTTAGCAGTGTAAATGAACCAAGCAGAAGAAGAATACACTTTTCACTGAAATGAAAGATATGATAATGATAAAATATATTAGAGGACAGCAAACGCACTGCAGATTATACGCACATGCAGAAAATGCATCAATCTCTGTCTTCAACGAAATTACATTTACATATCACTTTAACGATATTTATAAGACTGATATGTTGCTATATGTTTTGAAATAATATTCTGAATATTTATTTAACTTTCAAATTTCAAATTTCAAATT
The DNA here is from genome assembly GCA_002313205.1 of Laupala kohalensis. Classification (NCBI taxonomy): domain Eukaryota; kingdom Metazoa; phylum Arthropoda; class Insecta; order Orthoptera; family Trigonidiidae; genus Laupala; species Laupala kohalensis. Next base: position 168,457 of record NNCF01129372.1, read on the forward strand.
TCAAATAAAAGACAGTAATAAGTTCATCTAGCGACTTTGAACATGAATAGAGACGACCAAAATATAGGAGACCACTCCAGAAATGACCCTTTTACTGTAGAATTTTTTCTTACTCTATGCCGCAGACGGAGAAACGTATGCGAGAAAGTATGTGCAATGGTTTTGCACCACTAGTTTTGAGTTGTACCACTATTGTAGCCTATGAGTGATATAATATATAATAGGTTTTGAGAGCCACAACCGAAGGTCTTGTTCCTCGCATGTATCATATACTTTGATAACCTGTGAGACCTGCGCAAGGCAGGTATAACGTGATTCATCTTCCTGTTCAACTTGAGAAAGGAATTTCTATAATTTTCGAAACAGCTTATTACTCCATGGTTGGACGTCTGCAGGGGTGCGTCAACGTTCAGTGCCTGAAGGCGGTTCGCGCTCGTCACTTGTCTGCTGCTCCAACTTGGGCTGCTGGCCCTGGGCCCACGTCACAAGCGGTCATCGTATCACACGCTGGAAACTCTCTGACGGTTCCATGAGTTCGAGGCTTGTCGCTTCGCAACGAGTTACGACATGTTCGCTCAGTGTTTCTGAGTTGCTTACACTTCTGTACAGCTTGTCTCTTATTACTAAACTGTTTCGCATTTGCTTTAGAGAAAGTATTATAATTTTTGTTTAATTTTTTATACATTTCATTTTACACAAGGTAAAATGAGAGATAATTTGCGCGTGGTTCTGATGAAAGAATCCAGAAGATGAATTATAAACTATTGTTCGATTTGTATCGAACCACTTTCAGAAGTCTAGTCAAAGAATTCAAATTAGTCAATGGTTCGAATAAAGACAGTTTTAAACCGAATAGCTCTCCCCTAGGGGATGGGCTGAGTTGTGAGCAACTCAGAAATAACCGCAGAGTGGTATGTAATCGCTATAACCATAATTTCCCCTGGTATTACGCATTTCCCTTTCTTTTTTGCAAAGAATATAAATGGCTGAATTCTTTAATATGAATTTCAGGAATTCAACATATTTGGGTGTAGGAAATAATGTTATTTCATAGATTTTGTTAATCCTTCACGGCCGCATAATTCAGATAAGGCAAACGTGTCTCGTCTCTTGCGTTGCTGTGTAATTTACATTCAGTAACACCGCCACAGCCGCTGCAACGAAAACAGAAATTTGAGCGTACTTTTCTCACGCCTAACTATTGGAGATATTTCAAGAAAAGGAAATGTCGTTTATCGTAATGCTACAATTGAGTGAAAAAAAATGTACGAAGAAATTGAGTGAAGAGTTTTGTCTCTTCAAAGGTCAGAGAGACTTTGCAACAAAGCTCCTCAGTTTTTTTTCCTTTTTGTTCTTCCTTCATTACTTCCTCTGTTTCAATGTCCATCATTTTCCTTTGGAAGTTTCATGTAAACCCAGTCGTTTCCACATTTATTCAATTTTCTTGTGTTCGCCCTTTCATTTTTTGCGTCATGATATCCTCTTTTGTTTCATATTATATAACACTTTTGTTCCGTACATTCGTCAAGTATTCCCCTCCATTTTCTTTCTTCTTTTTTTTTGTTTTATTCTCAGCACCTTTCTTTCTTATTCTTTTGTCTTTCTTTTTCTGCCATGTAATCGTACCTGGGTCCGCCTTTCTGTCATTCTCCAGCGCGCGCTCACACATTCCCACACACTTTTGTGCGCCGTGCGCCTGTCAGGAACTATGATTTATCTGGCTGTTAAGTCGTGGCGTCGGGGAAACAGGCCTTTTCCAAAGGATTACTTCTACCTAGCGTCACACTTGGTTTGGTTCGGGAGGAAACTTCAACAGCGGGTTGTTTTAGCTGCGAGAGAAGCGGAGTCGGCCGCATCGATTTCGCATTAGTGGACGTTCGCGCGATCACGTCTCTGAAAGTGGACTTTCCCCCCGCAGCCGAACAACAGCCGGCCGCTGCTCGTGGTCTCTTGACTGGACGATCGTCCAGTGTTAAGGGTGTGCTTGTCATACGTCACGTGGTATTGTGGCTCGAGAAGAGTGGAGGTCAGTGGGAGTTTATATTGCGCAATTGTCTTCAACAAATATCGATCGGGTAAAGAGTACACATGCACGGTCGAATGGGAAAAGGAAATCGAAAAACAGTTATTTGTCCAATTTATTGTGCACAGGTAAATAAAGATGGTCCAAGAATTGATTTACAGGAATATTTTACGCAGACAAATACTTTATAATTTGTAGTTATGAATCTTGTTTCAAAATGTTAACATTATGACTTACGAATTTAACGAACTGAATCGTAACTTGTGACTAGCAGGAACCCGAGGCTTAAAGCGGATTAACCTCTCGTAGGCCTGAAATTCCGGATACATTATGAGAATTATAAATGTATTATAACCTTTATACAAATTATTTTTCTTCTTAAATAACCAACACAGAGTCAACTTTTGATTGCGTAACAGTCATCTTCAGTATCTACAGATACAATACTGAATATCAATAAACAAAATATAATTTTAGTAAATGACAGACACTAACCTTTCTCGGGAGAATGAAGAAGCAAATGCACCCAGCGGTTATCAGAATGTCCAGTATTATATCCGCGTTGACTGAAGTCTAGTTGCCAATTATTTACGAAACATTAAAATACTTATCAAAGTAGTTCTAATTAATTAATAATTGACAGCACTGATGTCGACTGATAGACACGGACAATTATTTTGTGATTTTAAAACTTGAAAATGAATTCAGATTGTTATTTGACTCATTCTTTCACAAGGGTCGTATTGTCTTCATTCACGTGACCCGGCTGCCATTTTTCGTGAGAACAGTATTTGTTTTTTGTGAATTATTTTTGTAAGTGCCCCGTGAGGTACAAAAATCTTAACGTCATTGCGTTCCTATTTCCCTTTGTTTTGTTTTCGTGGGATTTTTCGCTGTGTGAAGTCGGTACTTTTGCCAGGATGTCAAAAAGACGTAAACCCGCGAAAGTTTCTCTGTATAAGTCCACAGTCAATTAATTGAAACTTTTGCGCCGCAGGGGTATGATAATTCACCGCCACTGGATAGGGAATTTCATGATATCATTTGAAACATTCTTTGGAGGTACTTAAGCCTAGTCGCTCTGACAGATATAATACCTCAAATAGGAAGTAACAGCATTTGAATACGCCAATACCATCTCACCAATACCATCAGTTATTATCCCTTTCTATAGAAACTAGAATAAGGACATGTACAGAATGAGCGAGTGAGGAGAGGAGTGATAGGAGACGGAGTGTATAAGGGCAGCGATGGCGCAATCAGCGTCGCGCCGTCGGAGCGAGCGGTAGCAGCGCACACGGGGAGGCGTTGCGTCGCGTTACGTCGCGCGCGGCGTGGCAAAAATGCGGTGACACGTGAAAGCCCTTTGCGAGCATCGACCCGCGTTGATGCATCAGCCGTCGACTCACTCCCTCGCACGATCGGATGCACGGCGAAAGCTTCCTTCCATGAAGTTGCCCTTAGGGTGTTCTCGTTGAAGGTTCCTCCTAAGACCAGGTGCTATTTCTCTCTAATAAGTTACGTGGATCGGATTTTGAGTTACTAAACTCTTGTGATTTAACAACGAGGTGAATTAGCTTTCAAATATATTATAATGTTTCGTGGTATTTTTATTGGATTTAGAAATAGATATCAAGGAATAGGAAGCAAAGTTTCTCGTGAGATTTTTTACCTCTAATTTATGTAGCTTACAATTCTTCCTTGAGACGGAGCCAACACGTTTACGACTATTTCTGATCTATGCTACCGATTCACATTTGAAGCTTGTGTTTATATGTGACTGAAAATGTTTATAGATGACAAAAAATTGTTCTTTATGAGGTGGTGTGTGGGACTGGACACACACCATCCATCCACGTACACACTCGCCATCCGTCATTTGATTCCACGTACCGTTTGAAGTCTCTTTGTTTTCAGTGTTGACGAAGGGATGTTTTTTTATTGCAGTATGGATACTTGTGCAGTAATACTTTACAAATTGTAACAAAAATCAGATCTAATAAAGAGTCTCCTAAACTAGTTAAAATAGGGTAAAATTATATGTGAACATGAATAAATAATAAAATATTATCATTGAAATTGTAGAGATAATGTATATTGCACAGTCTTTTTTATGTTCAACGCAATTTTTCATAGAAACTATTACTATGAAAATGCAATCTTTCTTTTGCGCACATTTTCTGATCGCAATTGAGTCCACACCAGCTATTGGGGCACGAGAAAGACTGAAAAAGTATCTACAATCAAATTACTGTAAAGTAAAATATTTTGTTTTTATTCAACTTTATTTAAACTTGCCTTTAATTCCATTTTTATTTTTAAAATGCCCACTATTGGAGATAAAAATATAGTGGAGTATTTAAGTACGTCATAGTCCGTACACCGTCTTGGTCGCGGTCTCAGCGTGATTGCACCACCATGCAGCTTGATTGAATCACCAAGTCATTCCGGGTTCGATCTCCGAGCAGGGCGAGATAAAATTTGTAGCTTTCATTTCCATTTCTCAGTTTAAATAGCTGGTATCTATGAAAAATCTACCTTCTGCGCCTAACAACCGCAGTTGTAATGCTCGAATACAGTCGTCTGGATCCTTTCTAGACGCTGTTCCGATCTCGGTAAAAAATACCGTGGGTCTAGTGAGTAAACTGAGCACGATATACACACAAAGTACATAATGTTTACGTCTTTTTCGAAATACTCGGTTGTATCTAAGTAATGAGTTGGAAATTTTGTAATTAAAGAGTAAAATTTAAATTTAAAATACAAAGGGAATAATTTATTGTTAATTTCGTTATCTCTCGCATAAAATATTTATAAGAATAATGTAGTTTTGAGTTTTCATATACAGACATTAAATAATATTTTACCTTAATTATTGAAGAAATTGTCAGGCTAACTCGAAAACTTATCTACTGTCCTACTCTTCAGGAAGCTTATTATAATATCATGAAAAATTTTATTGTGTGGATACACTTTTTTGTAGAAATATGTCGGATGATAATTTCACTTTACATTCTGAAAAACCTTTAAATCCAATTTTGAAAACATCTTCTGAAAGTATTCAATACGACCGCATGAAAAATAATTTTATGTGGTGAATGATCTACAATGTTCATTAATTTAATGTCATTTCCATTGGCCAATTTTGTGGCATTGGCTGTACGACAAGGATGTTTCAATTCCATGCTCACGAAGGTAAATGCATCATTACTGATAGCGGAAATTAATGGTATTTTTTCCTCGTTCGTCCACCACAGTTCGCCGCAGCACGCCGCGTACGCGGCTGTGCACGAAGGGAGATGTAATGTGCTGGAATGAGAAAAGAGGCTTATGGTGGGCGAGGTTGTGATTTTGGTGAGCAGTGGAATTCTGGTTATGAAACATTGATTTCGGCATAGGATCAAGAAGGCTTCGTTCTTCTTATTCATGAAAATCACTTGAAAATATACTTAGAACTAAAAATATACTTTTTGTCTGTTTTAGTAGAATTTGAGAAATATTCTTATGAAACTTGTTCGGGATTTGTTTTTGTTAATACCACGGAAACGCATCATACATGTTTATGAGATTGAGTTCAAGCTTCGTTCTTATGTGTTATACTAATTGTAGTTTATACATTTGCGTAAATACAAGTAGAGAGTGGCAATAATAATCATTCACTTTTCTATCTTTAACGCGAACACATGTTGCAAGGCATTGAGATCCAGCCCCACCGGACGAAAGTGGTAATGTTGTCACTTCTCACTAAGTCATCCCGGTTTCGATTCCCGATGGGGCCAGAAAATTTGTAGCTTTTCACATTAATGTCCCAGTTCATATAGCTGTGACTACTGAAAAGCAAACATTCCTTCCTCTATCCAGCTCTTCCTAGTATCAATAACTAAACACTTCTACTTACTAACCACTTCTACTAACCCCTCCATGTGGACCAAGTTGTTGGTAAACTCAGCTAAGCGGCCCACCTACTAACAATGACCTACCACCCGATTCCTAACTACTATCGTGTTAGCTTCAATAGCATGCTCCTAACTCCTAACTCCATGTAGATAAGCTTCAATAGCACGCTACATTTCCCATTTACAAATACAACAATACATTGAGATCCCGCGGTTCACCCCCAACCTACAAGCAGCTTATGTGGTGGGTAAACACATGTCAGTAAAGAACAAAAATAAATTAATAATAAACATCAAAACTAAGCGAAGATGACCTGCGGTCTGCACTTCGATGAATACCTCGGGCAATTGTGTGCAACTTTGCAGAGTAGAAGGTGATGGAGGCAAACTCGAATGCCAAACCTCTCCCTTCCTTTGAGATATAACCGCAATTCAAACACTGAAACAGAGTTGCTTTTTGAATAGAGCAATGTAACAAACTTAAATATAACTCTTTTGAAATTAAGATTTTAATGATAATAATAAAGGATATTTTTATTTTTAAATAAATAAATAACGTAACTTAATAAAATAATAAAAACGATGTAAATTTATGATAGGAAAATAAAACAACGATTGGTGAAAATTAGCAAAAGTATTTAAACTGCCTTTTCATCTACAGTAATTTCGATTCTAGCTTGTTAGTTACAATACTCAAAATATGAGCAGCTTTAAAAGATTCATCCGTAAGACTTTACATAAAATGGAATTTAGTGATTAATTGTTTTAAAAAGTTGTTTGCAGGTGTAAGTACTCCCAAAAATCGTTATTTCTCCAGGAAACGCACAAAATTATCGAAACTTGGGAACTTGTTTTTTTGTAAAGACATTGTTAAACCGTTTGTTCTCTGAAGGTTGCAGGTAAACTTATCATATCAATGTCACATATCATATCAATGTGTTCATTTCTAGGGAGAAAAAATATTTTTCACACTGACATCAAAAGGAGTTAAAATTTAAATGAATTCATCATTGAGATAATCAAAACTTTTGAAATATGGGTAATTGTTTCCATCAACTCACCAATCATATTGCCATATTTCGACACATTTACTTTTTCCATACTTTCTAAACAAGGGAAATAATAAAAATTGCTGCTTAAAATCGGGATATTCTTCAATTGTGAGTGCAAATACCTTTACCGTTGCAGTGATGTAGCGGATAGAATTTGCACTTAGCATGCACGCACGTGCAAAATGCCTGGGAAGCTGTGGCCATCACTGAATGGGAATGACAAAATAAAACTTTAACTATATATCATTCTCATAAAATTTTATTTTCTTCTTCTCTATAGGACTGTTTAAATAAGGGATGGAAAATTAGCCATTTTAACCTTAGATGATTAGAAATATTCGGAACGGTGGGGAATAATAGACATTCGTAAAAATTACGAAAATTGTTCGTATTTTTTGCATTTGCATCGGAGAAAAACTACTACGGATCTGTTTTAATTTATCAGGTTATAATAAGTAACATTAATATATTTCACAATCGCAAAAGTTACCAGAAAAATACTTCACCATATACGTTAGATGATTGTTCAATATATGCCGCGACAATGAATGCACCTTAATTAATAATTTCGAACAAGAATGGTGCCGCCTTGAGAAATGTGAGGTGACGTCTCAGAGATCTACTGATGCTGTTACACAATGAGTCCTTGTCTTCCAATTATACCGCTAATTCAAGGCCAACTATCTCAGAGAAAAACTGCTTGAACCTTACCCCCTCTTCCAACGTGTCAACTCGTCAACCGAAAGTAGTCCTGAAAATTACGAACGTCTAGTCATTTAGGGTTTAAAAAATATGTATCTGTACCAAAAAATGTTCTCAATCGTGGAATTTTTGCAGCTAGAAACATATAAATATTATTCAATCGACTGCTGTCATGCTAAGTGGTTGAAATAGCAGGTGGATGGTTGTTGGCGACAACGTCCTCCTTTTCGACTGTTACTTAGCGTGCGTCATCCACCATTAGCTGTGCACTCTGCTCTCTGGCGGCTGCGGCGCTAATTACAGGTGCTAATGCTGTAGATTCTTCATGAGGGACTCTGCCTTGCTCCCTCCGCTCACAACCTGTAATGTGGTCGCCTGCTGCAACGCAAGTGTTATCGTCATGTTGCTCCCATCATATAACAATTTCCGATATTTCCGTAAACGCCCCCACATTTTTTAACCATCGCCCCAGTAACCATACATTGCCTCGTTGATTTTACTGGACAATATTATCAATGAACTATGAAAAGAATAGCTAATTTTCCTTTCCCCTATATAGACATGATAGAAATGGCAATTACAAATACATGTTGATCAAGGGACAATTCGCTAAACTATGACTCTCTTCAACCCTTCAACAGTTTCCTAATAAACACGAGCATCTCTCGTTCCTCATTCCTTTGATTGACACTATTCCTCCAAATTTTTAAAAAAGCTCAATTTAATTGTCCTAAACAAAATTTTTCAACTCTTTGTATTAATACATCAATTTGTATTAAACAAATTAACGAATGAATTTTCATAATTATTCCCTCTTCCACTTATGTATTTAAATTATAATCAATAGTTACAGATATAATATACTTTTGAGAATATTAAAGAAAAATCATCAATCATTATTTTATTTTGTGTAAACAGAACTTTTAGAGATAGAAAATTATTAATAATAGGTTTCCATAAAGGAATCTACTGCAAATTTCAAGGAGTAAAATTTATCCTCAATAGCTGTGGGGTTTGAAGAGTTTATCCTCAATTTTTTATGCTCTCAATATTTTTTTATTAATAAAGTATTGTTTAAATTATTTTTTCTCTTAGATGAACAAGTGCGATAATTTTTGTGTGAATATATTTGCTTGATGAACGACCTATATCATTCGCAAAGGAAAGTTGCGGTTGACAGCTCTGCCGGTTCCTCCTCCCTTTATGAGCACACAACGAAATTTCACCGGGGTTAAATTCTTAATCACGAAATTGGCCCTTAAATTGAAAATTAATTTTTTCTATTTAATGTTGTATTACCATTATACTGTAATATTTATATTTTATATTGAACTACGAATGAAATGAATTCGTATGAAATAATTACAATAAAATTTTAAAAAATGAGGTCAACCGTAAATGGAAGAAATCACTTGCTCTAAGCTCTTAATTTTCACGTAACTATATAGTGCTTTGATTCATATTTTTGTAATTGTATGTAGATTGCAAAAATAAGAGGAGTATCAAGGAGTCAACTTTCTCTCTCTCTCTCTCTGTTCAACAGTCGTACGCGACACTACCAAATGAGTGTCCACAAACCCATACTTTTGTCTCCCCCTCTCCCTACTTCTTCCGCTCTTCCTCTCTGGCATGCTCATTGTCTCCTCGTGGTCTGAGCCAGCCTCCCCTATACTCTCGCTTTGGTGCGCGACTGAGTCAGGACGTTTGCACTTGTCGCCTGTCCGTAGAAGCTACAGCAGCGGCGACCTCTTGAGGCGACATCTTCAAGCGGAGAATGAGAGGATGAGGTGACAGAGCTGAGGGGATGTATGTGAACCGAGGAAGGGGCGATGAGTGACACTCGGACATAGTCCTATGTGTTGAGGAGGGGAATGTGATGAGGGTGTGTGAATGTAGTGACCTGCCTTAACTCCGTTTGAAGTCTCACTGTCCCCCTATTCCCTTTTTAGATGATTTCGAACAGTTATATTTTTGTTTTATTTGGAGAGACAATGTTAAAGAAGTACGTAAAAGTAAAGAAAATTTTGAACTTTTTTCTTTCCACCCAAATACATCTAATTATACGAATATTTGACAAAACTATTATAATACTTCTATATTTAATTTAATTAAATAACACCCAGTCTCATGTGGTGAGATTTTACGTTGCTGAGGCTACACTCATGATTTTTATATAAAGAACTGAAAGTAAATAATATTAACTAGTGACGAGAAATAATACATTTAATCTTCATTAGTATACTACTTAGATCAAGTAAATAAAAATTTTTTCCGTCTTAATTTTTGAATAGTTGAATCCTAAAATATTTGGTTTATTGGGTTAAAAAGAGTGAGAAAAATTATAATTATTCAACAACGTATAATGATGAGTTCAAAGATATTACTGCATATTAAGGTTTAAGTTGCGGATATAAGTTCAGATAAAAAATAGTCAAGATTTTCGTAAATAAATGAAGCTTTACAAAAAAATCATGATGGGGCACTATGTCCTGTTCCTTTTAAATCTCGTGAAATGAATCACCACTAATTAATTACTGTTATCCCAACAAACCCAAAATGTGTATGCGTAAAGTTAAAAGAAAATCTGATAAACGAATGTGATAAATGTGTATGTAGGGACATGAATAAAATACAAATTTGGATCACGTAGCTGAATAGAAGTTAACTTGCAGCTGACCTACCACAACTCGCGCATCCTCATATTTCCACAGTATGTTCCCCTCGTCCCACCTCATTTCCGCACAAGTCCCGCGCAATGCGTCCTCACTATTTTTTGTCGTCGGTTTTGTCGGTATCCCTGCCTCCACCATCGCCCACGTCGTCCGTCACGGAACCTAATGTCTCCCAACCCCACGGAGTCCACGACGCGACGCCGTTATCATTTGTGCTTTTTTACTCTAGCCACCCTGCCACCACGTCCACCCCAGCACCAGCCACCAGTCTCCGCTTCCTCCATTTTGTTCATTAATTCAGACAAGTTAAAATATTATGACGTCTACACAGTGTTAATTTAATTCCTCGTTTTTATGGTGATGCTTTGTTTGTTTTGCTGTTTATGACGCAAGACTGCAATTATTCTCGTCACTTTTAGGAAATTAAAAACGCTGGGAGATATTGAGCAATAAAGCAAACACAGTAGCTGAGAGCGGTGTCAAGAAAGCGGCCGAAGACACCCAATGTGAGGAGTGACTGGAATAAATTAAGAAAAGAATTCCAGTACGTGACTTGAGTGTGACGAAGATATTTGACATTGTCGCGGAATTAAAAAAATAGTATTGTTCTGGGTGTTTATTAAGGAATGCTTTCGTAAAATTATTTTTTCTTAGAATGTTTTAGTAATTGGATTTTTCTTCTTCATGTACATGTTAATAGTCTGGTGGTCGTAAAAATGGTTTTCCGATAACTAGAATTTGACCAACACTCAGTGTGTACGTTGCATGTAGCCAAACTTACTGGGCTCTATTCGTGATTAGGGTTGGTAAGATTGCGTGTTATAATTTTTCCATGTTAACAACTACCTTTCGTATCACTCATTAATGTGTGTATTAATATTACAAACGTTTGTCACCTTGATCTTATGTAGGTTGTGTGGATGTATTTTCATGTAAATAACATTTGTATGATGGTTTTGATAGGAGATTGAATATTTGCATATTTGCTTACAATCGTAACACCACCTCATCAATGCGTACGTGATACAAATAAATCATGATAGTGTACAATTGTTTTACTAACGAAAAATCGAATATTGTGTTGCTTGAGTAGTGTTTTAATTTAGGATAGTGGGAAAGAATAAAACATACACCATGAAATCAAAAATTGTAAACGGAGGAACACCCCATTATAAAATGACGTTTTTCAGGTGCTGAAAATAATTCGTAATATCAAATTTTTTAAATTGATTATATTATATTTTTAAAGGATCTTTTCAGTACTCGACAATATTAGTGAGTAATATCATCTATATTTAGTGCGAAGAAGGAAATTTAGTACACATTATGTTTCTTCCGACAGTCTCATTTTAATTCATGATGTGAAATTGTATTTGGTGATTGTACTCGATTTTCGTTTCCATATTTATCATTTGTTGTTTGTGAGCATTTGACTCGTATGAAGTATTTAATGAACCGTAGATATCTACTTATATTTTATCTGAAATGTTTATTCATTATCAAACACAAAAAATATTGAATTTTATTCGTTTTAAAGAATATGTCAAAAAGGGAATTTTTAAAATAATTAAGATAAAAAACACAAATGCTAGAGATTCTTAACATCGCTAGGAAACCTTATTTTTACTATATTATGCTGTTTGTACCATTAACTACTTAATTTGTTACGCATTGTCTGGATTCATCTTATCATGAAGACAGCTATACCAGTTTATCTCCACATTATTTTCAGTGGAAATTGCGTTGAATGGAGCAAAAATATTCTTCATGCTATTTTTTACGCAAATGAAAGCCTTCTTGCACCCTATGCGGAAGCAACAAGGGGTGCAGCTTTTTCCTGTAATCAGTGCTTGAATATATCTTCTATTGTGTCATTTTTTTTGTTAATGGCTGTGATAGGACTTTGTCGTAGGGGTAAAATTTCTTCCTGGCACATTCTAAAAGTTGATTTACATGGACGGTCGAAAATTGCGAAGTAATATGTAATCAATTTAGCAACAATCTATTAAACAGTATCTCGTATATGAACAATTGGTTACTATTTCTGAAAACTTTTGTCCCATTCTGTTCAAAATTATCTTAATAAAATAAAACTTAATATAAAAAAGCTATACCTTTTATAAAAAATATTTATTTATTTTCTCCCATTTCTGTCACAATGAAATCACTAGTTTATCATTGAACACTATTTCAAAAGTTATCGATGATGTTTAAAATTGTCTTGTCAACATAACCTGAATATTTCTCTGTGTACGCCACTAAAAGATGTCGGTTTGGAAGTAAATGGTATAAATAAAAGTTAATTGTTTTATATGCAATCATTTACTAGAATGGTGCTATTCTGAAGAGTATCTACACGATTCTCCATGTACATATTCAATTTTATTCTTGTTTTTATGAAACATTTTTAAATATTGAAAAACTCTGAGTAGTTTTCACTGTTTTCGATATTCACAAAAGAGGTACAAAAGGACCAAGTCGATTTTCTTTTCTTCGTGTGTCTATTTCTATCGCATGTTGGGATAAATATTAGTAGCAAATGTGTTCTTTTTTCTTTGAGAATATTTTGAAGTTAAATAGAAATTATAATAAAATGAACGTGCGACATCACTTTCACAAGTTCCGGTTCTCTCGTTCGCTGACGTCCGTTCCACCTTTCGTACCGCTGCCACCAGTATAGCTGCGGCTGTGGCCGCCTGCGTTGCAGGTGATGAAATAACAATAGTCGCCGCCCGGCCTCATAATGAAGCAATCAACAAAATAAATTAATCAATGGCGCTTCGGTATTGTTGATTCGATTACTGACTAATTCAATCCCTTGTGGGTCTGTCGGTGTGTGAGGCGGAGGTGTGCCGTCATGAGTGGCGTGTGTGGTGGGGAGGGGGACGTGAGGCAAGTGAGGTATGGTCTGAATGTGGGTGGATGGGTGGTCGCTTGCACGTGTGTGGCAGGAGACCATGGCCACCGATGTGAGCGGGTCTACACATAGGTTGCGTTTGGAGATGAGTATTTTGATGTGAGGGAAAATTGTGGTCTCGATATATTTTGTGTAATTTTTACCGTCTCTACATGAAAAATAATTTTTTACACCTTTTTGGTAGTTATTTCTTTTTTCTCTTTTTTTTTGTGGGTTTTTTTCTGCTCATGTCGACATCAGAGGTCATTGGAGCCCGAAAAACTTGTACAGGTAGGAAAAATGCAGTTACGCACTAGGGAGAGCCAACATGATTCCCCCCACGTGTGGGACTCGTCGAATGATTCAACCCTACCCAATAAAAACCCTCCTGATCTACAACACACCAAAACATATCTCACAACATACATCAAATGGAGGGGGGGCTAAAATGAGGGGGGACAAAGAATAAGGGCTGTCTCTTATACACATCTNCCCTAGCCCTAATGGCGTCGGGATCGAAAAGAACAAGAGGTGACCAAGGGAGATCAGGAAAGAGAAGTTCTCGAAAGTGTAGTGGGTAGTGTTTCATTCCGGATTCAGGTGCCCCTAGGAACACCCCGAGTCGGTCCCATCCTTCACATATCTTCGACCCCCTTCCATTTTCGACCCTCCCACCACCAAGCACATTTTAATATGATAAATATAATTTTTATTTTTAAATGAGTGCGGTTATTCCCCTGTTCTTCAAGATAGCTGTTCAGTTCTAACTAGAATGTTCTTGTTTCGTGCAGTTAAAGTAACACAAATGACGTTAAAAAATTAATTAAAAAATATATGTTTAATAAATATATACCCCATATGTAAAAAAACCCTGAACCTTTACTCAATTTTCTTCAAACTAACTTAAAACAGTTAATTTTTATTTTGAAAAAAAGTTTTATAAGATTCAAGTTTCATACTAAATCCATTATTTTCTTTACATATTTTCTTAATATTCACTATAATTCTTATTGCTGTCAAAGAACACTTGTAATATATTTTTTTCATTTATTGTGATTTTCAAAACTAAGATTTTTCTTCTTTTCCTTTTCTTTAAATTCTACACCTCTTCAATTTTTAAACTATTGATACATACTTATTGTCCATTGGTAAATGCTGCCATGAAAGATAGCAAACTAGAAGATCCACGAATAGTTATATTTTTGTCTTACAGAATATGTCTGATGTTAAGAAATTGTATCAAAAACACCAAATATTCGGAATCTTGGCCAATTTTTTTCTTAAATCATGATTGAATGATAACCTCCTTTGTATAAATATAAGTACTATCGAATTTCTTCAAAAATTCTATAGAAAATGAAATAAATCACGAACAACAGTGAGTTGGAAGAATTATTAACAATAATTGAAAGTTGCCTCTTTCTCCTTCTCCTTATTACTCAGCACTTCTTCAGAATGTATAGCTGTCAGTTTCTAACTGAAACAAAAATTGAATTTAAATCAAATTTCCAAAATAATATTTCTTCAATTAATATTTTTCTAGTACATAAGTTGATATTAGATTTTTGATAAATGTACGTTTTTGAGTGCTCAAGGACAAACTTCTAAGACTGTGTTTTTAAAATAACCAACCGTATTTAAATGAGAAGATGAAGTTACAGCGTCCACTCTCAACTACTTTTAGGAACGTTACCTTTCTTAAGTTGCAAGTGGTGTCTGCCAACAAAGATGACAGTAAATGAGGATGAAGTAAACAACACCAGTTTGACCGTTTGATCATCAATTTACGTGTTTGAAGTTCAAATAATGTTTTAATGGTAATTTTATTAATATATGAAGAAAGAGTGTGAAATGAATTCTGCATGGCTCGCATGTTTTCCCAAAAGATTGATTTATCTATAAATTTATAAGTAATGGGAGGTAGTCGATCATGTATTTTTTATATGGTAACAATCGTGTAACTCAGTTGACGCGAACCGATGAACCGCGAGATCGTTTTAGTGGTCCGAAGAAAAATGTGGACATATGTTGCAAATATTGAACTGTTCAAGGAAATAATTTGGTGTTGGACAAAATACAAGAACTAGAATAAAGAAGTACTTAGAATTTTATGATGGAGACGAGCCTGGAATCGAACTCTCCTTTTTCCGGACGTTACCTCTGGGTGTAAATGGTGTGCAGTAGTGGAAGGCGAACGAGTGATGTTAACACCCCTGCGATCAATGAAGGAGTACAGGCTTCGATTCCCGGCTCGTCGCCATTTTCATCTGACCGAAGTCATTCCTTCTCCACGTGTACGGTATATGGAAGAAATATAGCACCGATAATTTTGTTGTAATCAAACTACGTCGTGGTTTTGGTATGTTCAACAGGTATATTTTATACGTTTCTTAATGAATAATTCTGTAGTAGTTAACTATTTGATAAACGTATTTATCTTTATACTAATCACATCATGATCCGTGGTATTGAAAACGATGAATTTAGTTGTCCGTGTGGCCCGAAAGGTTGGTGAATGGCTTTTTCAATATTACTCCTCGTCTCGCAAAAATAACGAAGAACGTTTTACACCGATGTCGTACTCTCACTTAAAGAGCGCACTAATCTACCGGAAGTGGATCAAAGGTTGAGTTCGTTATTTGCGAGCGGCGTAAAGCGTCTCCGTCGCAAGCGATGTAAAAACAATAGGAGCTTAAACTACGTCGGTGATCTCGCGACGAATAAAAGAACATTACGGCTCGGAATAGCTGTAACGTCGGCGGCACGTCTCCGGACGACGCAACGAGTGCTTCGCAGGGAAAGGAAGATGTGCAAACTCTGTCTCTTCCCGGAGCTCCGCAGCCGTCGGCAATTGCTGCGTTTATGGAGCGAGCGTGTCCTCTCCTCCTTGTTCTCGATTCGTTTTCTTCTCTGAGTTTTTGGCTTAACTTTTCACGAAGAGATTAGTACATGCCAATCACACCAATCACTATTTAAAAAAATGTCATTATTGAAGACAAAATAGTTCTAATTTATGTTGTGTCTAGTGTTCATCGATACGCAGATCTTAATTTAATTTATATTTTTATATCCTTAGTAACAAAATATAAGCATATTTATTTATTTACTTGGTTATGTAGATGCACTGAAAATTAATATTATGTCATACACGAACTCCACCTCGGTTAAATTTTTAGTTTTAATTATATATTTTAACTTAATTAGTATTCTTCAGAAAAGTAATGAAAAATTTAAAAATGTATTCAAACTTTTAAAGAATTAATATATTTGTATTTCCTTCCATCCATTGAAGTTTTTGATAGAAAGATTTTGAATATTATTTTACGCTATTTTTTTAGCATAGCGTTATTAATTTTCATAGGGATCATTTTACTGTGTTATATAACATCCACGGACTGATTAGCGATTTTACTGAATAATTTAAGCATTTCTAAACTTAAAGCGAGAGTGTGGTATTGAAAAAAAATATTTCGCTTTCTATTTCTAGGCGATAGAAATTCAAAATGAAAGAATAGAGAATATAGTAATTATGATATCACATCACCTACATATATATGTCCATATGGTAAATAACCTCTTAATAGATAAATATTGGAATGTATAAAAAATATTAAATTTGTTCTCAATATCTTATTCTTACTTAGGTTTTAATGAAAATAACAATGACTAGTTTAAATGACCACTATTATTATTATTATTATTATTATTATTATTATTATTATTATTATATTCATGAGGCATCGTGTAAATTAGAATCACATCAAATAGTTACTATTCCGTTAGTACTCTCAAATAGTCATTACGATTTTTTAACGTTGCTCGTGTGATTTGCTTGGTTTGAATGACGCTTGTGTTCTCGATAACATGGAAATCAATTTTATTTCAATATTTACGTAGTGCACTCGCGCATATCGTATTTGTGTTCCTTGTTTCCTCAATGGAGCATAGAATTCACACAACGATATTAGCGTTTCCAGCTTTCACTTCATTTCCACCTATTACATTCGTATTGGTTTTTCGTTCGCTCTCACTTAATGTTCCATTTCACAGAAGAAGAAAAAAAAAAGAACTTGGTAAAATCTACCGAATTGTAATATCGAGGAAAAGAAACCTAGTAAAATTCTTTCTTAGTTGTGTACTTCAAAGTCGTGAATTTTTTAAATTTTCGTGTTCTCATAAAGTTATTCCACAATTCTTCTCTATGGTACTCGTAAAAACGAAAAGACTGAATGCGCGCACTTTAATTGAATGAAACGAGCTTGTGCCTACGGGTAGAGCGTTCGCTGATTTTATCGCGATGTAATCTCAATTCCGAGAAAGAGAAAATGGAATTCACTTTGAATGAACTTATCGAACATAACGCCCGATACATTGTTTTTAGTGAATGCGATTCTTAAGGAAACCATAGTTCTTTCATTGGAGAATATTCTTTCCAATCACTTCATTTTTGCTGCCATGCATTGTCACTACTTCTCCCACAAGTGGACTTAATTCTAAAATAAATCTCTCTCCTCCTACTTCAATTCTACTATGCGTGAAAAATTTTCGTTTTTTTTTTTTTGGCCATCTGATTACTTTAGAAAGGATTGTAAGAGCACTGGCTCCCAAAAGAAAGAAAAAGTTTTCATTTTACTTGAGAGTGAAAGAGTAGCTTTTAGTGGAGGCATAAGTTACTTTTCGTATTCATAGCCTTTCTCGTAAGTCGTAACGGTCTTGGAGCGTCTGTATTTCTTCGTATTTCTGTCACTACCATACATTCTTTTAACTTCTTGCCTTTAATATCTGCATTATTATACCCTTCACTCTGCACCGTTTTCTCATCCAGCATCCCCTACAGTTTTATGAAATTATTTTTTTACTGTGTCGCACAGTTTTTGTTCCGGTCTGAGACAGTTTCTCCAAGATTTGCGTTTCACCGTCACTTTTCCCCGCTCGGTCGCGTCTGGTGGCCAGGCAAGGCAACAACGCCGAAAGCGCTCGTGAGACTTACCGAGCGTGAAATTCTCCAGAAGCGATAAAAATTCAAAATTCACATGATAATGAAGGTTGCACAGGCGAACTGTAGCTTTAAGAAAGGTTTGGACGAGCTGGGTACTCGACGTTGGTGCGATGCACAAGTTCCAAATTTTATCAGTTTCCACCAGCTCCGTGGAATGTGGATGGGTGGGGATGAAGATGGAAAGAGTTGAGGGTAGGGTCTGCATTGTTATAAAGTAATGCGAGAAAGCTAAACATGGAACACAAAAAGAGATTGTGACGACGAAATATGAGCTCTGAATTAATAGATGAGTTTATGGATTCTTTGTACTTACATTTCAAGACTATCGGGACACATAAAACATGTATTTTCGGAATCTCTATCTCCAACTTTATTAGTTGTGACTAGAAATTTAAGGTTATTATTTAGCAACAAAATCTGTATCTTAATTTTGTAAAGTAATAAGTTGGTGGATCTCACGTTTGAAATGTTAGACCATAAATCACCATTCATGGTAGATTATACTTTGGAAAATATGTCCTTAAAATATCTATCATTACACTAAACTAATTACAACTGTAAACATTCCCCATAATTTTAAAATTTAACAGGAAAATTAATTTATAAATTGATAGGTTAGAGAGAAGGTAATTACATTTAACAAAACAATTTAACTTAAATAGAAATTGATACATACATTATTCCTTTATTTCTTTTATAAACTGAAGGTTCTCCGTTGAGACTTTGCCCCGCTGGGAATCATGTCACGTGACATTATATTACCAACCAAGCTCATTGAGTGATTTCATTGTGATACAATTCATGTTATCTTTGTTTCTCTTCCAATATTATTACGATATCAGCGAAGCAGAAATTTCATAATTCCTGCATAGAGAGTAGAACCATGAAGTAGCAAATACCGTAAGAAATTGGACAAGACATATTAAGTCTACTGATTCTTCCATCGATCTACATTGGCGAACGTATCCCAGTGGCGGCATGGAGAGAACCCAACCTATGCCGTCTTGAGAACCGTGACAGCGGTTTGTAGCCACAGAACGAGGTAATCACCGCTCGTGGAGTTCCGGTTTGGATAATTTTTAACTAAGGATTTTCTCAGAAGAAAGGTGTCGAAGGGATTGCCAAGACGGGTACCGCTGAACAAGGCACTAGAACTCTCGCCACTGTTGAGAATGTTAAGGCTAATTGGTAAAGCCTTCGCCATGAGTATCTGGAATGTAATCTTTAAGTGATATGCAAGTGTCAGATTTTACATATCAAGAATTTTAATTGTCAGATTATGTATTTTACACCGCCCATTTGATGCCATAGATGTGTTTCTTTAATTCTAACCGCTCAACCAAACATCTCAGGAAAGAAAATATTTAAAGGTAGGAGATCACCTCTTTTGGGTGCTTAACATATTTATGACCAGCAGATGTAATGGTTTCAGCAATTGAATGTTACTTCCCATTCTCTAACCAACATAATACTCATTTCTTGACTCCGTTTTGTTAATTGATGCATTCTAGTCTTGTATTGAAACTAAGATCTCTTTAGGATTGAGAAAATTAAGAATGCACTATCAACACAAGTTAAATTAATTTCATTGAGACGTTTTAACTATCGTAAACTATTTCTTGTTTAAGACGTTTTCGTTCTGTATTTTCTCAAGATAATTATTATTGTTGTTTCGGAAATTTAAAAAAAATAATAAATTACAGGATTATTTTTTAACTTCAATGTGTTATTTTTTTGTTATTAACCCAATAAGAATAATTACCTCTTGAAGCAGTAGTTATTTGTTCCGATATTGCCTGAAGAGTCATTCCTATGTCAACCAACACACATTTACTGTTGAAGTACCATTTGCCATAGAGATTGATGTACGACAGAATACACCAATAGAAAGAAGGCGTGTGGTTGCTAAGATAGAGAAAAATCTTCGAAAACCCAAGCGTAACATTTTAAACGCCTCCTTGTGTAATGAAGCGCAGTGGGAAATGAAATATATGGTTGTATGAGAGTCTTCTTCTATTGGCTGGTGTAGGAGTGCGTCCGCTTTGGAAGAGAGGCCGCAGAATGTTAATGGTCTCTAGAAGTGTCTCATACATCGGACGACGTGAGCGCTTTGCCTCGAAAGCTCGGCGACGCCTTGTTCTGCCCTCGCTCGCACTCTCCTTCCTCTTTCTCTCTCACACTCATTCTTACATTCTCTCTCTCTCTCCTCTCTCTCTCTCTCTCTGTCTCTTCGCACCGACGTCGAGCTCACTTTGCATCGTGCTCGCTCTGAATGTGAATAAGGAAAAAAATACGATGAGAAAATGACTTCGTCTCGAACTAAGAATGTTTCGAGTAGATGTTGGTGTGCACCTTCTCCTGGTTTGTTCCCGGAGAATATTATGGTTTGATGACTTCTCGAAGACGTGTTCAATGTTAATACCTTTTTTACAAATAAATTACCAAGGTGTCCGAGAAACACTCTTTGTTTTGTTGGAATGTATCTAGACATAAAAAGCGTGAAACATTCAGACACAAATGTCTATTTATATAAACAGGTGGGACGAAATACTGATTTAGAATCCTGAATAATCATTTTTCATTTCATATTTTATATGTTACGTATCATTTTGTATGTGCATGAGACTTCTTGCATGTGCAACAAGCACTCAACAAACTTATTACGAAGATGTAATGAGATAAACAAATTGAGAAATTTTGGGAAATTTTTGTTTTGTATACTCATCACGGTTTGATACTACCAGATTTCCGTCTACTGTATATTTGTGTTTTAATATGAAAATTAATATTTGAGTTGCCATGTATAAATTGTAACATTTATTAATCATCATATCGTGCGCGAAATTCTGCAAATATTGAACAAAAAATTGTTGTTGAGTTTCTGAAATACACTTGTGGTGAATGTAGAGTATAGGTTTAAATAATAAATAATAAACTTTATTGTCACAGAGCAGTTGCAAGCAGCATATGCTCACGTGGGGGATAATTCACTAAATTACTCTCCGGAAACAAGCAACGGACCATCCTATCAATTACGATCAAGGATCCTATTTAGGGTTGACTAAATTTAAAATACATTATAAATGAGAATTTCTATTATTTGATTGTGAGAATCAGTATTTTGTAATCCTGTTCTCCTAATTAATTATTTATTATTAATCCAGAAACTATTCTCTTATTTGGGAGTGACATGTAATTACTATTTAGTGACGAAACGTGTCTCTACATCATATTACAATTAAATGACTGACTTGAAGTAAATTGAAAAACACCTGTATGATCTTATAAATGTACATATACTCAGGATGTGGACGGGGGTAGTAAATTATTAGTAGTACTCCATTCTTCACCTGTCTACCAATACCGTATGCCTATTCTTTTGTCTTTGTAGCAGCTCGTGTTCAATCACTGGTGATTTCGACCTCCCTTTGGCTCCTCTCCCTTTGGCTGCGACTAGTTTACTCGTGAACAGCACGTATTACACTACGAGCCATTTGCCGAGCAGCGTTTACGCTTGATCGACGGGTCTGAATGGCGAGGGAGCCGTATGTTTGCGCGGTGGCGTAACGCAAGTATGCCGGATGTACGCAACTCGGGAAGTCAAACATAGCGGCAATTACACAAGTAACACTTGCTGCCCGGAGCCGTCTCGTAGCCTTGTTTCCTCTTCCCTCTGGACTTGATTTCCCTTCTTGTTTAGGACTAATTTCTACCGTTTCCGCAGCGTGTGGCCCATCCAAGTGATCGTGCAGCATTGAACAGGTCGTAGGATCCGAAATGCCCTAAAGCTCATTATGAGACAACCAATAAATTCTGAATTCTCTCAGAATTAACATATCTTTTTAATATCATCAATTATATTAAATCAAATTATATTAAGTAAAACATGATATATTAAATAAAACAAAATTTTTTTGTTTATAAAATCGTTCTTCTAACCAAGTATATTTAACTTCAAACTAAAAATCTTTGAAATAGGGGTACTCGACTCCCCGTGAGTCATTTACTTAGTACAGTTTGGTACAGATCATTCGAACAATCAATTTATTTACAATTTTCAAATCTTTGAGAATATTTTCTAATCCTTACCTTTTCATTTTCCATGTTATATTTTCACTCGTAACGAATCTATCTTAAATAAATCAATGACGTATTTTATAATATTTTCGTACATTGCGGAGGAAATTTGGTAATTTTGTGAAATTAAATTCGCGATATTTCGTTGGAAATATTATTTCAAAGATTGTGTAATTATCGACATTGATTTAGTTTACCTACGATCATTATCTTCAAGTATTATCACAATTAATTGTGGAGTAGCTTTCCTGAAAAAAAAGATTTTTTATTACTTGGTGTGGGGAGACAGACAATAATCATAAAATCTGGTAACAGGACCCACAGCTTAATGTGGAGTCCTGATTTCAGAGGAATATCAACTTGAGCCACAAAGTTTTACTAGCTCGGATTAGTAAATCAGACAATTACTAATTATTACGAAATTGGAACGAAAACAAATTACGTAATATTTTTTGTTTCCTCTTACCTTTTCATTCTTTTTTCACTAATGAACAAAAGACGGTATGTAGAGGTCATGAGCAATATGTGTTCCGTTATCGAGTAATTTATCATGGAGACGTAGAAGCGACAGCAGCCTCCCACTTCCGAACCACGTCGTATTCTTGTGCGCTGCTCCGTTGATGCAAACGGTGACGGCTCATTGTCATGTAGCCATCGATTTCTTGTCATTGGCTGCCTTCGCTGCTGCAAATCGCAGTAAACAAGGAGATAAAAGCATAAGCGAAGGGAAGCCGACGGTGCGTGCGTAAGAAGTTAATTCAGTGCGCTCCTTAGTTGTAGCCTTCCACTTCTCTTTGGTGCACACGACCCGAGTGCAGTGCCAGAGCTGCTGCCATGTCGCTCGGGACGGGCTTACTGTCAACTTGTTTGTCAGGACTTGGGCAGACTCTTCAAACACTGTGTCTACACTGCTCTCGGAAAGCCGAGGTGCCGAAACTTCCTAAGTTGAAAGTTTTTCTCCTTCGTCATTGTTTCCTTGACAACAAAATGTCTCGCTAATGCTCGTGGGAGTTTCCTTCAACGAGATGCTTATTAGTGTATTCCAGAAATAAGACGTTTTTACTGAATTGATTTTGACACTTGAGAAAATGTTGTTTGAACGTTTTTTTTTTTTTTTTGTATTCTGGATGTGATTGACTTCAGAAATAATAGAAAAAAGTATTTTGTATTTTTAAATATTTACATTGAATATCAATGTACTACATGAAAATTGTTCAAAAAAGTTTATTATAAGCGAAAATATTGTCATAAGTTCATAATTTTGCATGGAGAATATTAAAAATCTATTCGAATTTCGTCTATCATATAATAAAATTACACTTACTCGCGTGTATATAAAACATGAGTGATACCTCTATTTCCACAAAAACACGAGTATTCAGTAAAAAGCTTCAGCAGTGTAAATATACCTACTACGTTCACATTTATTTTATCTAAAATTTTACAGTTTGTTACTCGGAAATGTTGATGTGAATCATTCCGTTACAAGGTTATTATTACAAGATACTCACATTTAGTCAAGTTTTATTGTGATCGTTGTGCCTATTTGTAAATCATTTATCGGATGAGCAGGAGAGGTAAGAAATCCGAATTGAATGAGAGAGAAAACGAATTGAAATGTTGGTGAGCAAATGATGTATATTATAATCAATGCCGCAAACGAGCAGCTAAACTGAATGTAAATAACGAACAATTTCTACTCAGCACCCGACACTCAAATACTGCCGTCGTACACGTCGCATAACCATTCCTTTCTTCTTTTTTCCGTCCTTCTTAAGGAAAAACTTTTCGAATCGGAAAGCGAGATTTAAAGTGTGCCGGCGAGTGCGACCCGGGAATCTTAAGCTACCGACACTTTCCTTTTCTCGCTCCGTATTTTTACCATAATCTTTGCGGCCTCCAACCGCAAACTTCGTCATCATCGGTTGTGTGGATGGAGAGAAGAGACGATTTCAGCTTTTTTAGAAGTGGGTGGGGGGGAGGTGAAAAGGGTGAAAGGAGTGGGGGGGGGTTGTTGTCGCTTGAGCCTTTCCGAGTTGGGAGGCCGCCTTTCGAAGTTGTGAGGGAAAAGAGTGTGAGAGGGGTAGTTGAAGAGGAGGAGAGATGGGGGGAGGGGTGATTCGAAGGAAGAGAAGTATTCGGTGCACTTCGAGCGGACGTTCCCCACTTCATCCCACCACACCCTCCCCTCCCACCTCGCGTTCGTACTCTACTTCTCCCTCTTTGCTCCCCGCTGCCCTAATAAACTCTTTCTCAGGAATCTTAATGGAAATTTAGAGCCCCTTTCGTTGGCGACGTCCAATTTCAGGCGGCAGAGAGCGTCTCCGCGACGCTTCTCGAATTTTGTGCCGACTTCTTCGGGGCCATGAGACGGTGGACGGGGGGNGGTGCGTTTGCTCACGTCGTGCTCGTCGTTTCGGGAGTTTCTTTCTTCTCTCTGGACCGAGCTCTACGCGTTGTGTGTGTGAGCTTGTGGTTGCCCCAACTTCGTAGTGGTAATGATCGTTGGAATCGTGGGTTTAGGAAAGTGAATGTGCCACAGACTCCAATGCACGAGACGGAAATAACCACACAATAAATTTTTCAAAACTAATTCTCTATTCTTTTCATCGCTCTACTACGAATGTTAGTTCTCTGTGTGAAGCGTCTTTATTTCGTTCTTCCGTTTAAAACGTTTAGTATCAGTATGTAGAGTACCCAAATTTAATAAGACTATTTTAATAGTCGTTATTCTTGAAACTTTTTTCCCTCTCAAACCACTTTTTTACAAAACGGAAAGTTTACTCAAAATAGTTTCCCTTATAATTCATCTCGTGATTCTCCTTTACACGCCATTACTGCATTAAGGGGTGTGGAGACGTATTCACTGGCTCTGGCTTAGAACAATTGCGATTAAATTAACTTGCTGCATTCAGTGTTAAGCAATCGCAACTACTCAATGCATTGACTCCCTAGGAAGTCTCTTTGTTCCTTGATAGTAGCCTAATCGCGATTTCCCAATATGTCCCTTGTCAATTGTCCCCATTCTGGGTACGCGTACCCTTTATATATATCACAACATCCTGTCTCCATCACATCGTGGAATATTATTTTCATCGAGAACCGTCGTTTTTTAAAATAGACCTTAATAATGACTTGTAAAAATTAAAAAGTACTTTTCAGAATTGGATTCATATTATTGAGTTTTATTTTCATGGTCCATAGCGGTTGTTAGAGATCTCTTAGGAAGATGTGTGTCCATTGGGGAATAAATGCAACAATGAAAAAAAAACAGAAAAATTTATAAAACCCATATACGTTTTTATATGCTTTATTTCCTTAATATACCCGTAAGAATATTTTGTTTCAGTTTCCTCTCGAATGATGCTTTACTAGATTCAACAAATTTCTTTAATGCATTTTGAGGAAATAGGTAAAATATGTAAACCTTCTAAACACACGAGAACTTTACATTTCTACATTTATTATGTACCAAAAAATTTAAAAAGTTTACTCAATAAAATTACATTCCGAGCACATTATAACTTTTTTTCAAATTTTATTTTTTTAAACACAAATTTTATTTTTTCTTACAAGAATAAAAAGAAAAAAAGCTGGTGAAGACACAGGGTGGATAAAACTACGCTTAAATTTAAGGAATAATTCTTCTGAAATCGCTTTAAAACTATCTAAAAAGATGTTAAGGATGCAAGAAATAACCAAGAAAATAAACGGAGGACATATTTGGATATTGACGTATGAAATTCGTAATATTATTAATAATGTAAAGTTAACTAGCATAGTTTGAAAAGTCGAATCACCTTAAGATAAGTTTGAAAGATATAGTTATTGTTGTAAGGTTAAAAAAACTAAATTAAAAAGTAAAGTTGTCCGTCTACGATTCGTCGAGCTTGTCATGGAAGAGCCAACGAACACTCATTACATTTCATCAAAAGTATTTTAGATGTTTATTTGTAGATAATTATTACTGTTATAGTCTCAATGTTTTAACTTGTACCATATCCATGTATTTTTGAGTTTTATTAAATATGTGCACTCTGTCTTAATGACTTAATATCGTCTCCTCGACGTCGTCTTCAAACTTTTCATTTCTTCCGTGAGGGATTATTACAAGAATTTGCAAGCAGATATTATTTGTTCACTGTACCGACAATAAAAGATTTAATGTATTCACATATGATATTAAAATGAGTAATTTAATATTTTTAAATTTTTAGCCGCATTTAAACTGTGATTACGTTGCTCCATGGGTTCCCGTCTAACGTTTCAATATGTTTGGAATTTCACATAACTTTCCAGTATACTCATTAAATTTATTATATCATTCCTTTTATCGAATTAAATGTGGACCTTCTTTAATTAAAGTTTCCCCATCCATTGGTAAATAAAGTAAGTAGTCTTTCCTTTCCACTTCTTATAAGTCACACTCCCATTCATATATTGTCCACTACTTTCCCAATTTTCTTCGGATAGGTCACAAAATTTCCATATCCTGTCCTAATTGATTTCATTTTGTCTCCTGAGTCAAACTATTAAAATAACGTAAGAATGATATTATAAAAAATGGTATTTAATTTTTTTTAGTACAATTGGTGGAATTATCTTCGCTATTACTGGGCGTTCGCCGTCGCGTTAAGAGCGTTGCATTTGCAACTGGATCCCTCCCTTCCACCTCCACTATGCGCCTGTCCTCACCCTTCTTCTACACCGCCTTTCTCCACGCCCACTTCTCAAGCCGAAAGAATCGCTCCCGCTTCTGCCTGCAGCTTCAATCTCATTTTATTACCAAAGTTTTGATGAAGGACGAGTGGCGACGACGATGCCCTCAAGTTAAATTATGCAAGAAACCTTTCGAGACTCCTCTGGCCGCTTGGGCGTGGCGTAGTGGTGAAGAGTAGAGAATGGGTGTGGGTGGTGCAGGAGGGTTGCGGGACAAGGGAATAATAGAAAGCAAGCGTACTGCTTTCCAGGTGTAGCTGCGTGATACACAGCACCGCGCATATGCCCCTCGGTATTCATAAAACAATGCAAATGACAGCAGGGGTGAGCACCCAATCACAAAGGAGTTGCTTTCCATTCCCTCAGGTATTCCCCATCCCCTACCCTAATTTGGAGTATGGAGGATATATATTTTTTATCAGCATATTAAGCAATGTCATTACGCGGGTCTTATTTGATTCCTTTTTCTTTGTGTTTCTCATTCAGCGCCAATCTTTTGTACCTTGGGTTCCCGTCTCACTGTATTAAAGAATCCCCATCTTTTAGTAAATAAAGTAAGTATTCCCATCATTTAGTAAATTCTTTTCCACGTTATATAAGTCACACTCCCATAGCGTATGAGCCAACGAATATGTGAGTGTTTCTTTATCTTTTCCGCACATATATGTACTGTCCTCAGCTTTCCCAACTTTTAGGTCCAAAAATTTCTATGTCCGGACATTATTACCTTTATTCCATATTATGATATTATCATTATTGGTAGCATGGGAGAATTAGCATACAATAGAACACCTCTTAACAGGTCTGGTCGGGCAGAGTCCCTTTACCCGTTTGACAGATCTTAACAGGCCGGTTACCCGTTTGACCGATCAATCCGAGGTTCACGTGAAAAATCGATTTTCGTTCCAAAAAACCTATTTCATCAGGTCATCACGAACAAACGAGCAAATGACACGTCATTACAACTCTTTTTATTGTACTGTATGTTCATACGTGCGTGAGCAAACACGAAAAAAATTGATCCATTGAAGAATATTTGCAAATTGACATATATGCAAATAGATTCATAGAAAAAATTGACTCGAAAGCTGGAGGGGAATCGAATTGGCAAACTCCCTCCCTCTCCGCCGTTCTGCCAGCCAGAACATGAACATTTTTGCACACCTAATACCGCGTCACCCCGTTGTACTTTCCTGGAACTTTCCAGGAATGGCCTGCCAAACAATCAATGTTTGAATCACTACCTGCCAGCTACAATTCGTTGAAAGAGAAAAAATATGTTCAACGGGTAAAGTGGATGAACGGAGTACCCACTTGTTTCGTGGGCAGTTAAGAGGGGTTCTACTGTTTCTACTGTACCTTTTTGAATTTTAATTTATTGTATTTCATGTTGCGTGTCGTGTGTACGCGGGTTTCATTGCAATACCTGTATGATTATAGTATAAAAAAGGATAGTTAATTTCAGTTCACATAAAAAAAATGAACAGGAAAATATTGATATCACAGAACCCACTTTTCACCAGCATTAACGAAAACGGTGGAAGAAACTTTCTAAAATTTCCTCTCCCAAACAATTCAATCATGTGACTTCCATCATTGTTTGCCCCCACAATTGAGAACCAAATTTTAAACCAGAGGTTAAAAACCTGAAACCAAATTCATTTTCAGCTATAATTCTATTAATTTATTTCTGTGGTAATTTCAATTTTGGATCAGCAATTATAAGTGAAGCGCAGAGTTGAGGTTGGATCATGTTAACATTCATTTGCTCTTGCATAGGCCAACGTGATGAACGTCAGGATGGTGATAATCTATGGATGATACGGTAATTGACTCTGTGAAACGTTGAATGGAATTGCATAGACTTATATCCATGTTGCACGTGGAATTTGCTGCCACATCCTGTAGCTACTCGAGACGAAACATACACCACTACGATGACAATCACATTTTTTATTCACTCACCTTAATGAGTGAATGATGAATTTAATCTTATACAGTAAGTATCCGATTCTGGATATTTGGACGACCACAATGGCACATGTGTCTTGCTATCTCACATAAGAGTGGTCACTCCATCGAGTCTGGCCTGGGACAAATTTTTGCAGATATAATCAGAGAAAGTTTTGTTTGATAAAACCGGGAATATTCGTATTTACCCATGGTCCAAGACGAACGTTGCGACGAACAAATAGCTTCATCCTTTTCTCTTTATCTCCTTTTCAAGCAATTGTACTCAAACATCGTCTCATTTACTCAAGACTGGTTTAAATTCACGCTTCTTCCAAACCAACATAATCATGGTGTTTATCCAACGACAAAGGTCTCAATGTGAGAAAATAATATTGATATTCTTTCAGGACGAAAGTTTTTTTTTTTTGCTTAATACAAAAATATAATACAATGTTAATAATACTTTCTTATTTCCCTATAGATAGATTCATTTTTTATTGATTACCAAAGGAAATTCTCTGTTATCATTATGTCTGTTTAAAAGTTAACAACATTGTTTTTCTGTTATTTTACGTATTACATTTTTTGTTTTCATGATTACAGTTTGAGTCGGCACTTAATAAATAAATTATATCCTTAAGCTACTGCAAAAATCATTTTCAGCTGATTTGTTTAGTATGTTATTCTCCACTATCCCAATTAATTTTTTTAAAAATTGCTCGGGAATTATACGTGGTCATTTGTGAATGAAGACCAGCACATTTTTAAACTTTTTTGCATCAAGAAAACTAGTTATGATTTGCTAATATCCGTACTACATAAAATACAATGTAAACTGATTATTGAATCATAGGAAAAATGTACACTATTTATCGTTGGTAAATGCCCGCTCAGATGCAGCAGTGTTGACAGCGCATCAAATAGCGTTTTCAATTGATGCTCTGTGTGCGCACTGGGACACCCCCTGTGCAGAAATATTGATACATTTGACAGAGAAGTTGCACCAATGCGGGGATATGATTGTTCCATTTGTCTATTGTGGCGCACTCACCGCGCTCGGAGAGCAACCGGACTTGCTCCGAATACTTTCCTCAGTGGAGGGTCTGCACTTGGCGTCATTGAGGTTAGGTCTGTGGTAGCACCCATGGTGTATTCTATGAATGTATTACAAATAAATCTCCGTCTGATGAAGAGTAAGAGTTGTACATCGAAACATTTCGAAAAGATAAAGAATTATTAAGATGAACCATTTCGTTTTGTTAATCCGATTATATGCAGAACAGGAAATAATAATAATAATAATAATAAAATGTCTTTATTCAGTGGCGAGACTCAGGCAATAGGGTCTGCTTTACCGTTTGACCACGTAAGAAAAAATACAATTTATACGGATGTAGAAAAAATTAGAGAGGAGAAACGTTTACATTTAAGTATTAAACTTAAACATATATACATGAATATGAAAAGGCTATTTGTTCATATATTAGTAATTGTTTATTGCTATTATTCAATTATTGTAGTTTCGTCCGGCTAACAATGGCCAATCGTGCAGCAAAGATGTTCCATTTACTTCCTCTCTCAATGGAATGGGGAACTCGTGCGGATCAACGACGTATTTGCCTGGTTATAGTGCGCACCCAGAGGAGTAAATTGAAATTGCCCCCCACCCAAAAAAAGGGAGGAGCTCAAGATGTAAGTCACAAAAATGTATTGAGTAAATAAAAGAAATAAGTAATATAATTGAAATTTCCAATGTTGTGAATATAGTGGAAACCGAGATAAGATTGTGACAAGTTAATATCTTGAGATACATGCTATACAATATGATGCGCCATCACTGATAGAGAAAATTCGCGTGGAGAAGTACGTCGGCGTATAAGCAGAAGGTTGACACAAGAAAGGGAAGTAGACGTGAACAATGCGAAGGAAGAAGTACACGAAGGAGAAGAAGGATGAAGCAAATGTGAGTATGCAGATGACTAGGGAGCGTTCGTCGTCTTCATCAACGACTCTATTCAGCGGGATTTAGCACCGCCTGATGCTCCCAAGACCCACCTTCTATTTACCCTATCCTCACACCCCATCTTTCACCAAGAACTCGAAGACGTCGCCCTGCGACCCCAGTGTCTTGTGTCTCAACTGAGCGACACTTATGAAACGAACCCTTGTTCCATACATTCATTCGCCATTATTCGAAGCACCCCATGTGCGGAATTATCATGCGAGATTTGAGAAAGTCGTGCAGGGGAATGTGCGGTTTGATAATAATTATCTTCTTGTTCAGAAGTTTGGTTGAAAGGGATGATTATAAATTGCGATGCCTCGCATCATAAACGAATAGTTTTGTCATTTAAACTTGTTTAAACTGTTATGAATATGCAACCTAAAAAACTCAGACAAACTTCAATCCTCTATTAGTTGCAAGTTGGAAAGTTGATAGTTTTGTTTGATTAAATTTATAACATGTCTAAAAATACTCCATATAATTTATTAGGTTTTACATTCACTTCCACAATTTTTGTGGATATCTGTGGATGTAAACCATCATAATATCAACAATCCTCCATTTTTATTTTGTGTAAATTCTAGTCTTCTTCCAGTGAGAATATGCGGACGCAAAATAAGTGATATGAAACCTTATCAAATCGGTAACAGACAAACCGATATTAAACTGTGAAAAGAAGATACAAATAAATTTTTTTGTCACGTCATTTATAGGAAACCAAATGCAGTTCGTGATTTAATGAAATAAAAGTGTGAAGGAACAACAGTGTGAGTGTGTTAAAGTCGATGTGACCCACTGTGCTAGTTGGTTGGCGGATCAAAATATAAAAAAAAAAAACTTATATGCAAAGTTTATCATTCAACCGCATTATTAACTCATAAATTTAAGTTGAAAATGTGAATTAAAATATTTTAGCCAAAATTCGGTGTGCGTCCTTTAGTTGGTAGTCCGGCTTCGATGCACGTCCGTGTCAAATATTTTGTAGTCCTCAATTTTTTCATTTATCGTCGTCTCTACGTTTCTGTGACGTTCAATGACAGTAACCTTAGTATTGTTGACCTACTTGATTTATTGAATTACTGTCCACACGTTTTCTTCTTTAAAGTCTTCTTTACTTATTTTTTGTCACAGTCTCTCTCCCATATCAAATTATCTTAATTATCCTTGATTTATATTCACCTCTTTGTCAACCATTCTTTCAGGTGTTGGTCATCCCTAACATAATGATGTGGACATGTACCAGTTATTTGTTTGATGTTGTGAATCTTTCATCTCCTAGTGTCCGAAATACAATGCAATTTATGCGAGAACGACTAACTTGGCATTGGTAGTCCAACAGCGTAGTGCGTGCGACGAGTCAGCGGGTTTGAAATATCACTTGGAGCGTAAGTCCGCTATCGAGTGCTGGAGCACGCCACCTGACCAGGGGATCCCAGTGTGTTAACAGCATTCCTCCGACTAATCGCTGGGTCGCGTCGCACCGCAAACAGCGTGTCTACGTAATACTGCACATCTCACCCCGGCGCACGCGTGCAACTCCCACTCACACTGAACCAACACGCCACTATGTAATATGGACATACGTGTTTGGTCATACTTGCTCCTCCTACCACATATGACATCGTATCACGTCTTCAATACTTCGTGCAAAAAGGAGGATTATTTGTTCGTCTACTGCTATGTGTACAATGTGCATAGGGAGATGACTTTACTAAAATAAGTATGAAAACGAAGCTTAGATAGTGAAGTTTTATTACTCAGTTAAATGAACAACGTTGATCGATAAATTGAAAAAAAGTTACTGAAAAATTACAGAATATACATAAAACATACATAAAGAGGTGAATGACATTAATGATCAACGGGTTCCACAGATCTACATAAATGAGATGCTGAACTATTATATCCATTAGCGACGTCATCAATAATCAACCACATCATATTGAAGACTGGAAAACTGTAATAGTCTTGTTCCTCTCTTCATTGAACTTATTTTAATGATGCATAAACACGTGATTTCCGACCGGTTGATATGGTTGATATGGAAGCTTTGTATGGTAGTCGCATCAATACGTGAAACTCTAGTTCTCATAAACTGAATTCGTATTTTGAATCGTGAAACGTACTGTGAACAAGAGTGAATTTGCATTCTGCCGATGGAATTTATGAAGAGGTCTGTGTATTTATATTTTTATAGGTTTGTTGAATTAACATCTGAGTTCAGTATCTATGATCAAAGTTTTATGTATTTCACATGCTAATATGAACTATATTCTTTATAAAGATTAGTATATTGCATAAATACTATGCACAATTGTATTCAGAGTGTGCTACGAGAAATAATATTTATTGAAATTCATGGATTATTTATATTTATGAAAAGTATGATTTTAGAATAAATCAAATAATAAAATTGGAAGTGGATGATAACAATCACGACTGTGATAATTCCCTATTCAGATGTATTTTTTTCTAACTTACGTTTACATTGACGAGAAAGTTTCATTTCTGCAAGTGTGATTATAAACTTACCACAAGTGGTCCATCAGATGGAAAATGGCATGTTCCGGAGGTGGATGTTGAAAATTTCGCGGTAAAGCGTACATAAGAGAAGGTGAATAAAATTTCAAAATGGAAAACAAATATAAAATAAAAAAGTGATAAATTACTAATTTATCGAGTACAGATTTAATTTCTTATTTAAGTCTCTTTCTGTACGCATATTAAATTATCTATGTCTCTTGAAACATGGTCTTACTCTCTTTGAGTGTTAACCAGCTCCAGTGCCGCACTAGTTGCACAAGAATGGGGATTCATTCCGAACTATTTACGGAACAGTGACATTTTTTAAGAAATATATATCTAAATGTTTTTTTACAGAACAGCTGGTTTTAACGGTAACTGGACCGAGTAGTTAAGAGCATTTTTCAATTTATATAATTCTTTACCTCTTACATTACTTAGATCATACTAACTGGTGTATTTGGTCGGTATTAAAATTACGTAATATAAGATTTGAGGATTTTTTATTTCGAAAAATGAAGTTTTTAAAAATGAAGTTTTTAAAAATGAAGTTGTGATTTTATGAAAATTTTATGCTACCGTTATTCAACCACAGAAAATTGTTTAAGATTTTACTTAATATTTGAATACATTGCATATTTTCATATTAAGTTTTTAATACTGCTAAATTTTTAGTACAGAATCGTCTTCTTGCATCCTTACATTTATTCCATTAAAACTCATAGGCTCGGAGAATGTGTAAAGGATGCTGCAGCATCTACGAGAAATGACGTTTAATTTCCTTGTACCTCTATATTGTCATATATTTTTATTGGAACCTTTTAAGTATGTCAACTCAAGAATTATGTTCAAAATTCTTCTTAATTCTATTGTCGTATTCATCATCCAGAAAATAAAACGTTTTTTACGGATTCGGATATTTATGGGGAATTTTTTCGTGGTGTGGGTGAGGGATATAATTGTCTCAACCCCTAAAACCTCATGAAGTTTCTTGTAAAAAAAGTTATAGTAAAATAGCATTAGTTTAACAAACTCCTGGAAGCAACGTCAATTACTGCACTGTGAGATGATATCAAAGGATTATATCTGAATTCATGGTTTGAGGTCTATGACAAGACAAAGTTGTCTGATCTATTAATAATTCGACATCGCAACAAAATTTGCGGAAACTAATCACTCGTCATCGTGAAGCTCCAGGCGCGCGCTATTTCATCGGCCAAGGGAATTAAGCTTACAGCTCATGACGCCATTAATCAAATATGGCTGACACGAAGCATTAGCGCCGCATCGGGTGTAGCAAATAATCTGTTTTAACGCTGTGCCACTGCATCGTTCATCGACGCTCCGTGTTCCACGGAATGAGTTGACATCTTGGCGAAGATCTAAATATCTCCGTGAAGTGAACAGTTTTTTTAAATTATCTTCTTTAGAGAAGAACCATAATTACGAAAATAACTTTGTCAACGAAAGTCAAAACTATCTTTCTTAATATTTGGAAGTCATTGAACTCCTGAGGTTAGTTATTGGTAATTGATTTTGTTCTTAATGCTTATGTTAACAGATCTACTTATATTTTCTGGCAGATTGGTATTAATAGTTTCTTTATCTAAATTTCAATATCATAGAAGAGCCATATTATCTTAATTGATTTATGAAAGATAGTATTTAAGTCCGTCAAAATAATTTATAACAGGGAACAAAAAAAACTTGTTTCTTTTTCACCTTGTAATTATTGCTCAAATACGACGTTGTCATCCTTCATTGTGTTATTTTGAAACATCATAAGAATGGCGCCATCTATTGTTTTTTAAATAAGAGGACGCACAAAGTGCTGACGTTGCTCTGATCGGCTTCTTGTAATAGTTCTTTCCCAACACTGACGAGTCATATGTATTATTCGTTTTATAGTAAGTCTCTATTTATAAACTTTTTTTAGTTCAACAATCCTGGAGGTGAAGGCCAACTACCTGGCCTTATGAGATAATTTGTTGGATTTCGTTTCTGATTGAATCAGTCTCCTTTTCGTTGTAACTTGTCATGTATTTGGACATTGGTCGGAGCAAATTACTACGCAAATTACTTGTTGATTGTCATTACTGACAATTAGGCTAAAGCATTAAAACTTCAGTCTCGCAAAATATCGCGTTGAATTGAGCATCGTACTTCTGTTGTATTTATTTTCCTTGAGAAATTTGTAACAATTTTGTTATTTCTTAATGCTATTTTTTATTCTTTGAATATCAAGTAAATAAATTTACTTTGATTTACTTTATATGTGTTTTATGCATTATATCTTGATATACTATATCACTATTTTTATAATAATTCCCCTTGACTATTGGTTGCTTCGTGTATCTTACGGAGAATATTAGAACTTTATTTCTTAAGAAGAACGAATATGATAAATAGTTAACTATGTACCATGAAATAATTTTATAAACTACAAATTTAAAGATCTATCTCCTATGAATAGAATAAACTACAAATAATGTGTTTGGTTAACGTTCAGAAATAATGTACTTTTCTATTTGTTGTTCTAAAATGTTTTATGAAAATGAAATTTTTCGTCTGAAATTCACATAGTCCGGATCACTTCTTTCTTCATTATATCGTGCCATTGTTGTTTCAGTTATAAATTCTATCCAGGTCATCAAACTATATGTGTCTGTTGAAAAACAGGAGATATAGGATCACTTCCGAGAGCGTTCATTCTTCCAACATGATTATGAGTTGTCGTTAACTACCAAGAATTGTACCGTTCTGTCTTGAGCATTGGGAGCTGCTCGATCCATAGCATTTCTTGGCGAAAAACCTCTTCGCAGCGCCACGACCCTCGTCATCCTTGAACCCTATCCCAGGAAATTAATGGCGCGTAATTTCTGACACTGCCCGGAGCGGCGCCCGCCTCGTAGATCGCCTCCACGCGAACGTCTCCACCACCGTCGCCGGCACCAATGAAGTTCTCTATGTTGCCACCTCCATCCGAGGGCGCTGGATGCGAAATTGTGTGGCGCCGGCGCGGCGGCAGCTTTCCCGCGAAGAGTTGTGTGTAACGAAAGGCTTACTCCTCCCATTTCGCCCTCTCCTTGCCCTGCAAACACTCTGAGGGAGATGATGGAAAATGTAATCCATACTTTATTAGTTCCGGAATATTTTTTGAGGAGTAATGACTTTAATTTCGACCTAAGATTTTAGTACCCTTCATGTCCTCCAATTTCCCCCCAGACGAGTTCCAGCGCAATGCCGCGGGAAGGGCTAGTGGTAGCGTTAGAATGTCTTGGGGCCGAGATTAAGACCTTGTTGAAATTCATAAATTTTCCCGAGGCAATGGCGGTGTGCAGTGATGGTCGTGGAGAAAACATCTTGATGAAAATGATGATAGTTGCGCAGGAGAATGATTTTTTTTTTCTTTTTGCGGGACGCAAAATGCAGAAACGTGTTGAAACAACCGATTTTAAATAGTGTTAGTGCAAATATAATATCTTAAACCATGACGTGAAGTTGTTCACATAAAATATAATTTTAAAAAATATGTAACCCCACAATATTGTAAGCAATTTCATTTTTCAACGTATAAAAGTAGATTAACGTATCCCCTTTTAGAAATATTTTACCACATAATAATTTTTAATCATATTTATTTCAAAATAATGTTATACCAACTTTAAAACAATCTAAAATTTCCTTTGAACATCATAAAAATTCCATATGAGTTTAATATTAATTTGATTATTGAACTATATTATTTAGGTTTACTGAATGCTGGCTCAGTATCTTAAGTTTCCAATTTCTCAAAATCAATGAGGCATGAATGAATAATATCTTTTCAATTATTGTTTGTTTACACGTGTAATTTTTAATAGGGTAAGGATTGCATATATATTGAAGAATATGTCTGGGTGATTTTTTTGTGATCCGGATTTTCATCAGCCCATCCTAGTTATGAAAGTGTGAACCATCGGATATTTTCAGTGTAAATTCTGTGCCATTTAGTAGTTCATTAATTACAAATATTATTTGCCTTTAGAGAACAAGAGTTGCACATGTGAATGTATGAAAGGTCCATTGACTTAGACTGTGAAACTATGGTATGTTAAGCATGTGAAATCATCACACGTTAGTTGTTCATATGTGTTTGTTTTCCTGAAAATTTATGAAACAAAACAAACTAAAATCTGCTCAGTACACAGTGATCTTTCATAGTAAGATTTGTATCAAACATATTTCTATCTGAAGACCTAATAAAGAGCAAAGGATACTATTAAGAGCGAAATGAGAGCTCAATGAGGAGAGCTTCCAATGCAATTCAGAAGTTTTGTATTGAGATGTTTAGAACCGATTTGTTTGAAATTTACCTGTGTAAATTCCAAATGGGTTGAAAAATTACGAATAATTTGTAAAATAAATTCATGTTAAATTTTATCAAAATCTGATAAAGTCTTGAAAATTTGTAAGAACTCTTTTGATTCGATATTGAATGACCCTGATGTCAACATGTACAGCAACATTCATTCAACAAATACTTGAAAGTCAAAGAAATAACATTTTAGATAGTGGTAAACATGAAGTCACGTTTTCTTCATAATAAAAATTAAGTGATTATAATTTTGCATTCGGCAGTACAGTAATTAGTATCAGTAAATTTCAACCTATTATTTTCCATATTGTTTCCACTGAGTGACATTTTGAAGGCAAATTAGTTGATTAGTCATAATTATTAGAAAAACAGTTAAAGAAATAATTATGTTTGTGCATTTGAGACTCTAATATGTTGTATTACTAGAGTTATCTGTCTTCCGTTAGGCAGTCTCTACAATGCCTACGTTACATGCACATGCCTAAGCAAAGTGGGAAATACGATGATTTTTCCCTCTTTGCTTATCACCTTCAGGCATTCAAATTATTGCCTAAGATTTGTTTACAATGCTTGAATTTTCCACTTTGCTGGAAACATATATTATGTATTGAAAATAATTCTTTTCTGCAATATTCAAATATATTTTGTATTTCCTCTTAAGTTTATCAAAATCTTTCATCTCTTTTCATAGCTAACACGGTAGGAGTAGAACGTCTTATCTTGAAGTATTGTATTTTTATGAATTTTTAAAATTTTTAAAATTGAATTCTTAATGTTCGCTACATACTGCTTACATTTAAAAGTAGAGTCTACAATTTACAAAGAATGAATAGGACAAGAAATTTTGTTTTCAAAAATATTTGCTCTTAGTTTAATATTTTTGTTCTAAAGACATTCAAGTAATGTAAATGCATTGAAGTTTTTATTATATTCTTCAAGAATTTCGCACCGTTAGGTTGTTTTACCACAATAAATTATTTTTTATTTTTGTTTATCTTACAGTGCAACCGCTCTGTCTGCGAAGTCATTACGGAACGCCTTAATTTTATTTTTCTCTTAACATAATAAATTACATTGCTTGTGTATTTAAACTCTTCTCTTCTCTACAATTTACTTTACAGTACGTTGCATGCTTCCGTAAGACCTTACTCTAGCCCTCAGCCAATCATTGCGCTGTACTCAAGTTCTAACTTTACCTAATAATTTTGTGTCCCTTCAAATTCATGTTTTGATTGCCGAAGATGAGGTGCTTGAGGTGATTTATCCGTGTGTTTGAATAGGATATTCCTAAAATGTTATTTTTGTCTTTCATTGGAGAAAATAGTTAGAGAGTAATATTTCAGAAAATATTTACTTCAGTAAATTTTTATCCCGATTGTGGAACTTTGTGTTTCCAAAGGAGAAAAATTTAGTAAGCTACCCCATGTTTGTTCGAATGTTGGAATCCTTTCTTGGCTTATAATGAGAGTAAGGTCTCTTGAAAGCTGCTTGACCGCAAGGTAAAACGCATTGAAGTAATGTGTGAAAAACGTGATTAATATAATTGCCTAGGTTTGTTAGAAAATTTTGTCAAATTCAAGTTAAATACGAATTGTGACATTAATTTAATAACAATTGTCACCTTCCCTGTGAGTCTCCACTAATCTCATATCTGGAGAGAGAAAAATTCTTATAAAGAATTTAATATAAGTAAAGAAAATATGATGAGAGTTTAACAGTGTGAATTAGTAAATAATTTTATTTCAAGTTTTGACACAAGAAAATACTGCAGATGTAATTTTCTGAAAACTTACAGAATCATATTACATTTCTAAAATATTAATGTGCCATGCTTTTATTGTGTTAAATGTAACGTTTTTGAAAACTATTATTTGAAGTGCATATATTTGTTCATATAAAAGAAGTAGACCTACGAACAATAATGTTAGGAACACTTAAATGTGAAATTAAACTATGATCTAATAGTAAAATCATATATTATTCACAAATATTTACTACCGGATCTGGTAGTCTTGGAATAAGTTGATTTCATTTCCATGAAAACGCAGTTAGAACCTTGTCACATTATTTGTTGAGTTTTTATCCAATAAACATCATCCTGAGACAGATCAAGGTGAAGATCTCAGTTAGAACAACCTTCAGTAAACTTCAACTCAATTTTGATGATTTTGTTAGATTGAACATGATGAAATCAAGGTCTCGATTGCTACAAAGTTGAGGGAATGGGCATTACAACATTCAAAAAGTACTTGTGGACGCGTATTAAAAGTTCTTCTCTGAACTCTTACATCCATTGTCATTACCTTGTCCTCACATAGTGTTGAATTCATTTTCTAGATTTGAGTGAGAAGTGTATTTATGAGAACTTCTTCTGTTGTACCATGGAATAAAGTCCTGAAAATAATCTTAAACACAGGACTTTTTTCCTTACAATCTAAGGTATATATGTCCACTGAAGGAAAGTATTGTATAAATTGTTATATTCAAGTAAAACCCAATTGAATTGAATGGAATTGTATGTCAATTTATGTATATTTATAATAAGTTTATTTTTTAACGAAACAATGTTATTAAATAATTTTCATTTTTTGTGAGGATTTATAAATGTAGTACCTATGTATAGATGTTTGTAATAAATATAAAAGAACAGTAAGAATTTGGTTTTTCATTTCCTAACCTATATTTTTCGGCCTCACGACGGTATGAGCGGATGCATGTGCTGGCG
This sequence comes from Laupala kohalensis, assembly GCA_002313205.1. Taxonomy (NCBI): domain Eukaryota; kingdom Metazoa; phylum Arthropoda; class Insecta; order Orthoptera; family Trigonidiidae; genus Laupala; species Laupala kohalensis. The sequence goes on from NNCF01129372.1 coordinate 209,056, forward strand.
ATATAAGCTAGGCATCACGTCTACTTGCCGAACTGTTCCGTGGAGTGTGAAAGTAGCCAGGAGCGCTACTTCGGTACTTGTGGGCGCTGTCTCTCTGTCAACTATGAAAAGTGAATGCAGAATACTTAAGTAGATTGTCGAAAACCATCCACGTAAAGTAGTCGGCACGACTACTTCATAGTTGAAGTGACTTTATTTTTCTCCGTGTTATTGCAAAACTAGGACCTCGTACACTTTGGTAAGATACAACGACAATTCAAAAAATGTTGCTCATTTACTTCAATTTATGACATTCTACTTCTACTTTTCATTTTTATTGATATTTATTGTAGTCACTCTTTTTGTTATATGTCTAATAATTATACAACGATCAAATGAATATAATGTTCATTAGAAAACACGTTAAATAAAAATCTGAGTTTGGAAGATAAAAAGGTGTTTGTTACTTCTACATTTTAGAGCTAAACAGCTCTACTCTCGTAATCCACTTATCATTGTGCTCAAGTTACAATTATGATTAATATATTTTACATGTTCAATGAAAGTTATTCTCTTATAGATTAAAAATTTACTAGTAAATACAAATTCCAATATATTTCTTTAAGTTATTAAAATAAATTATCAATAAGAACCAGGTCTATAGAGCTAGTAAGAGAGTGTAAGTACTATCTAAATTTTAATGCCTTAAGTGGAGAAGCACTATCTACTAATAATTCTATGATGGGTTCAATATAAGTATCTATGGCGTAGTATTTGAAACTTAAGTTCATAAGGCTGAAGCGTTCGCTAAGTTCACGATAGCTATTCGTGCAAGGCAGTCGTAAGTTATTCCTTTTGCAATGCTTTTTTTTTTATCAAGTGTTTCCCGCGGCCTTTGTGTTGGGAAAGGATGCGCATCATTGCGTCGTATTTCGCTGCGCCGACTGACTAATGACCTTTGGAATGAATCTGCCCCGTGCGATCCTCACTGTGATGGCTTCCCTTTTTAACGGACTCTTCCGTAAACGAATGCTCAGTCAAGCCACTCGACCGAGACAAATGAGCTCCGTTAATCGACTTGTGTTTTTCTTAGCAAAGCTCCGAGTTTTCACATCTGCACAATGCATTTATTTCTCAGTCATTAAGACTGAAGAACTTCATTTTGTGATTGATGAATGCATGTAAAATGAAAGAACTATAGGCGCGTTTTATTGTTCAATTAGGTCTGCTACACCACGAGTATACGAGAGGAATTTCAATACAACAAATTTATCTGCACCATTGCATATACATTCTTTGAGTGAAACTCAAGAGCATCGTTCTTATTTTTGTTGAACATTCAAAGGCAGATAATTAAGTACTTTAAGATTTGTGCTGCATATAGCTCATTGAATAGAAATGTTAAAGTAGTTCAAGATTCCACTGCATATTTTTTTCTAACTTTCAGAAGTATAGTTGTTTGAGATATTACCAAGAAATTAATAAATTGTGATGTATTCCTGTAAACTACTTGTTATATAACCTCAGCATAATTATATACAATAATAATTCAAAAAGTATTAAAAAGTTATCGAAGTGCGTTTAAAATATGACAAAAAAGACAATACATAAAATTCGAAAGTGTGATAACATTCATTGATTCATTTCGACCATCACTTATTTAGAACTGTTTTGTAATGACAGACGCTTTTCTTTGTGAATAGTTTACTTTCAACAGCTTGAGTCTTCTGTGAGCATAGAAACAACTTAGGACTATTTTATTTAAAGACAATGTGCATGATCAAACAAACAATAGCTGCGAGGAATTGGATGAGACAAACCTCCCAAAAGGGCTATGTGGGATCATTGCTTCAAAGAATCGCCAAATTGAATTCGCGCGAGAAGAATTGGAAACGACCACCATGTAAGCTGCGTCGTAGACACATCCTTAACAACTCAGTCGTATGTTAACTCTTTTCCTAATACATCTCTAATTTATTCTACTCTGATTTTCAAGCTCCCTGTCCTTGTTGTTACACCTTCTTTTTTTTTTAATAAACGTAAAGTACCCCTTTTTCTTAAGTGTATGTACATTGAATTCTCAAACACCTGGCACAGTATTTTAATGCATATTCCTTTTCAACTCGTACATTATTTGGGTACTTCGTAATTACGGCATCAATGTTATCCCTCCCGTTTTCTTAGCGAAGTGATCTTAGGCAATTTTTGTTCTTCCGTTATACTGTTTTTAAGTCCTATTTAGCTGTTTTTAAGACCTCTAATGCGAGTTTATAGTCTCCCTCTTGAATTCGACTCAACATCTTCCCAGTCCTTTTTTCATGCCACTAAATGAATCATTGTCCACTTTTGGGTGAAAATTATCTTCCCTTATCTTCGAGTAATAATAAATAAATAAACTTTATTGTCAAAAAAGCAGTTACAAATTGCGTATGCCCACGTGGAGGACAATAAACTAATTTACTCTCCGGAAGTAAATAAGGGACCATTCCATCAATTCCGATCAAGAACTCTAACTTTTGCACGCACTCATGATCCATGTTCCCATGCCTTGTCCACATCCTTGATTCCTCCCCAAAACACGTCCGGGATGCATTTCCTCCGTTTCCTCTATTACCACCGCGGCACATCCCACACAATTTGCTCGGATTATCTCCCTCTCGACATTACCCGTACCAACCTGAGCTTTGCGTGTGACCTAAATATCTCACGTCCATCTCCTCTATATCCCTTTGCGTATATTCTCTCGCCTCTGATGTAAACCTTGTTCGCATGTGGCCTTACTTCCAGTTCTGCTTGTTTTTTTGAACCTCGTTGCTTAAAGCGATATACCCGTAAACTTCTCACGAGTATAGATCAACGCACAAGATAAGTGAAGCTCCCTGTCTTGTTTTACAGTGCTTTTTTTAGATTACAGAAAACTACCACTTTCTTTTGTGGTCTTGAATTGCTGCTCATTTTTGAGAACCCGTGTGCACGAAAAAACTTGACCTCGAGAGCTGATCACATCAAGTCGACAGGGGTACTTTCCATTCGTTTACTGTCCATTGATGACTCAATTGTGTAATGGAGAAAATTAGTTAGAATTAATTTATGTTATTTTTTAAGATATGAGCCAAAAATATACAAAGTGATTGTTAAGAATTTACGTCTTTCAACTCAAGTGATATAGAAATATTTTTCGGTTTTACTTTGTAATTAAATCTTTTAAAACTGTAAAACTATAGTTATTTGTTTATCTACAATTTTTTCTCTGACGCTCATTCGTTATTACCTTTTATTTATCATCACGTCATTCTAAGTTTAACGACAAGTGTCTTCTCTTAATTGAAGTGATGTGTTTATATAACTTCTTATTGCGTCCCCTTCTTCACAGAGCAATTCGTTTTTTATGAATTTGAACGAACTATATTTATTATTTCTCAGTAATGGAAAGATCCATAAAATTCTACAAGATGATCGCGCGGTTATGGTCCATTCTAGAGCGTCCGTCATCTCTCGCCTTTTTTGGAATATGACTCAATATCTCGCGGGAAAATATGAACTTAAAAAATTGGTCACATGCACCGCGTAGCATTAGAACGAAGTGGGAGCGATTTAATACTCACATTTGGAGCGTCGCCAGGCGGAGATATCAATCGCGGATATACGATGCGGGGAGGAATATAAGGCGTCTGCTTAGGTCGGAAGGAAGCAAGAGGAAAGGGAGCCGTTTACATTAAACTGCACTAAACCGCCCCAGCGATTTATAGGTTACCTTAGAGGGCTCCGTCGAGCGACGGCAGTCTTGGGAGTGGTGGTTTTGCTAGGCGAGAAAGTAAATGTGAGGTGGGCCTCAACTACCTCTGCCTCTCTGCTTCTCTCCTTTCCCTATGGAGTACTTTCTTCTTTAAACCTATTTTTCGATTCCTTAAGGCTTGTTTCTGTTTTCTGCTTCTCGAGATCGGTTACCGCCTTCTCTTCCTTTTTACATTTTTCTGCTTTTCTCTTTTTTAAGGAAAGATCCTGACATCGTCGTTCGGTAATGCTTTCGCTCCGTTTTTCAGCTTAGCTGTTGAGACCCGCTTTCAATCCTTTTACTTCTCTCCAATTTGGAGCAGTGTTATGTCACTAGAACCGTATATTCTCGCCTCTTCTTTGCTGCGAGATCCTCCACTGAAGGCTCGAGAGAGACGACTGCGTTTAAACGATGACTGCCGTTTCTTTATCCGATGTTGATGAACCGTTTTGTATTCGTTGCGAAACGGGGCGCGGCGTTTTGTTAACTTTCACGTATAAGTGGCGCTGCGACAGTGCACCATGTTCTTTAGCGAGGAGGAGAAAGGCAAAGAACGTGGGAGGGGTGCATGATGATGGGAAGTGGACCTTTTTCAAGGTATGGATGAAAGTGTGAGGAAAGAAGGAAAGCAGATGAGAGACAAGCATCCATTTCTGGGTATCTGGTTGGGGTTTCTGGTCGCGTGGCGAGCCCATTCGATCCCCGTCGACTGCGAACAGTCCATTCAGTTTCACTCCTGCTCCTTCTCCTTTCGCTGACGGCGCCGAGTGCGCTCTTTCGAAACAGCTCTCTCTTTCGCTCCCTTAAATCCAATTCGAAAAAGAACCGGCAGAGGGGGTTGGCAAGGGGGTGCAAGGGTCGGGCATTGGGTAAACATTCGAGTTTCTGGCGGTTTATACAGCACACAATTTCCAAGTTGATACGAAGCGCCGTCGACCGGCGTCCCCCAAGGTTTCCCCCCTCGGGGCTTCCCCGCATATTCTGCGCAGGCGCACTTCACTTTCCCCCGTCGCCCGTCGCGCGTCGCCCATCGCCCTTCGCCCTTCGGGCGTCAAGACGCCACCCGAGATGCTCTTCGTCCGTGGCCCTAAGCGGGACACAGGACATGTAATTCAGTTTGTGGGATTCTGAAGTAAGACGCAGAAGAAAATGGTCAGATTGGAGTCACCAATAGAGAATTCTGAACCGCAATGAGGAAAGAAATTATTTAATTTAGGGACTCATAATATAGAGTACCATTCAGTTTATTAGGAAATGTAATCAATCAAACAACGCTAGTGATGTCATCCAGAGTGAAATCTTTTATAAATCTATTTTTACAAACTTCCTCTTGACTAGATAAAATAATTGTACTCTTACCCTGTGGATGCAATGATAGATTATTTTGTAATTTTATTCTCATCATTCCAGAAAATTGACTAAAATATCAGCTTTAGCGCCGTAATTACAATATTTGAACGTAAAACTTCCTGAAAACACTGATAATTCTTAATATTGTTTGAAATGATTGATGTCATGGTAATCAAAGACTGAAATATTGTGGAAAGACGAGTTAAACACAAGAAAGTTGCATAATTTTGTTGAGAGATTTCTTGCATTTGGTTTCAGAGTCTTGAAGTAGTTATCTAAAAGCTCTAAAGGAACTTCATGAGTTCTATTTAATGCATAAACATCGCATCCAACTAAATACACATCACTGGAATAACAAACTCGTAACGAAGTATTTAATAGTTTATCTAAAATTCTATGAACGACAAAAAAAATTTTTTTCGGGTTATATTCTGTATTTTGAGTCCTCGACAATTGTTCTCAGAAGTCTAGTTTCTAATTAATAATTAATATCTTGTCATATTTCTCTTATTCTTACACTATCACGTCATCAGGATGAACAATCCATAGTAAGCGTTCAGTTTGTAGCTCGATGTTCTATAATAATGGACGACGAAATAAATATGATGGATGTATAAATTTCTATTAAAAATCCTATATTTTAATATTCATATAGTCGAATACCAACTCAGAAGCATGCTTTTTTTATGTATCCTATCAAATGTTATGTAAATGTAATTCCATCATACCGGTTAGAATTACAATTCCACATTGTGCGAATTTTCTTCCATTATAGTGCTTTACAGCTTCTCGAAATATAAAAATTTGACATAGATTTCAGTAGTGTCAAAGCAACCTAACTTGGGACAGTGGCAATGTGTTATTCAATGTAGAAAAATTAATGATTCTTCGTTAATGCGCTCGTCCTGGCTATACTGTATTATATTCTTTCTAGTCTTACATTCCTAGTCCAACTCATTATTATATCTCGGACTATCCATGTGTAGGGTTAGGACCGAGAGTGTTCCATTTTGCTGAAACGTCGTTCCTAACATTTTAATTCGCACTTTTTACAGATGTTTATTGTCTGTCGGTTTTATTTTTATGACGTTCGTACACTAAGTTCAATCTTAATAATGCGCGAAACATTGCATCAAATCTTAGGTTGAAGGATTATTGAGATATTTTATGAAGATAATGGTTTCAGAAAATGATTGACGAAATTTTTTATCGTATTTATTTTTTTGCTTTTCTGTTCCAACTTTTTTCATTAATAATTCACCCTTGAAAATTGAATGGTCATTTTTGGCTAAAATGTATCTTGATTTTTGAAAATCTATTTCAAATTGTCACACTCCATGCCCGGAGATGTGCATGTGTGACTCACAGAGGGTGAAGCACCCCGATTTCGTGATGAGCGCATATGATCACTATCTGTGACCGCTTTAACCACACGTATATTAATGCAGACGGTTATCCTAGGATTGCAGAGTTAACTGTACGTTGAGGAATGTTTTGAAATAACTCGACTATTAACCTATTTCAAATACTTCGGCCAATTTCGTGAGTCGGATCAGCCAGTTGAAATTGGAAATGGGTTACAAGATATGGAAACTTTACTTTCTCATATTTTCCCTCGAGTGTAAACAAAATTAAGAATATCATTGAACAATTTTGTAATATATCACTTGATGAGCTATGTGAGAGAAGGATAACGGAGATATTCTCGTTTATTGTTGCTTTTCCTCTTCTTCACCTTTTCCCTTAAAAGGTTATCTTTCCCATCCTCTCTACATCCCCATTCATACTGCATTGCGCTGCCTTTTAACCAAGATTAACCGAGGTGGCTGAGGCTGGTGGTCCCCATCACTCTCTGCTCACAAGCCTCGGTCGCTCACATAAAAAACGGTGTGCGGTTTATCCAGAGACTGCAGCCGCAATGGCGATGCCCTGAGGCGATGGTGGCGGCGCAGGCGATGGGCGATGTGTGAGGGAGGGGGGATTGCAAGGAAACGTATGAGACGCAGTCGCCCTTCTGCCCATCACGACGATGAGGTGAGTCCGCAGAATTTTATGTTGCGCGTCACTAGGGAATCTTTGCGACGGATGGCACTTTGGGTGGGGAGGATCGCGTGATGAGGAAGTGATCCATTCATCTATTACTCTCCTGCGAATCCCCCATGTCTTGAGGCACGGTCAGGCGGTGATTCAGACGTCAGACATCATTTAGTGATCGTTTTCGATCGTTTTGGGGGAAGGAATGGTTCGGATTTTGACGCCTGTGAAGCAGAGGGTATGTCTCCTGCTGTTATTAGTCCGTGATAATTAGATTCGGTGAGATTCTAGAGTTAATCTTCTCGAATTTTTAAACACAAGTTCCTTTTTTCCACACAGCAAATTAAAAAATCCATGAAAATTAGAAAACATTTTCTTACAAGTTATTGTTTTCTGGAACACTGCTCGCAAATTATGCAGATGTTTTGAAACCAGTGGTGTATACTTTTTCCATCAATTAAATAATAATAAATAGTTTTGCCTGTATGATTTGCATAGAAATTTTATAAAAAATTGTATGAATTTTATGAGCGGCACAAAGTACTTGAACTTTGAGAATATCATGAAGAATAATTAAATTCTATCTTTTTTTTAAACTAACCCAGTCCACTTTATTTCTTACCTAGACAGATTATAACATTTCCTTTTCATGATGTAGAGACGAATATTATTAGTTATTGCTTAGTCACGAGGATCACAACTCCCTCGCCATTTCAATCAGTCTCTCTTCCGGTGAATAATTTTTCTTCTCAAATTCCCTCCTGGTCGTCTTAGTCGTTTAAACGAATATTCCACAGAAACAAATTCTAGTGGAGAACGACTGCCATCACATTTATTCAAATTTATGGGAAGAATTAAATGAGTAATTATTTGTAAAGTTTATTATTTTGATTTGAACTGTTACATTTTATTTATCTACTACTTCTTAGTATGATTTCTTGGCCAATAGTTTTTGTGAACATTGTCCATCATCTTTTATTGTCTAAGAATTTCAACAATATAAGTCGATGTATTATGTCCACAGAAACTGCAAATAACTTTTATCTTCTCTTGTCTTTAATGAGAACCGTTGTTATATTTTATTTTTTGGAACTAGCATTACACTGGAATATGTTAATTTTTCATTACATCCACTCTACGTCTATTTAAAATAGATACAATCACGGACAATTTGCACATATTATAAATAAGTATTATATATTATAAATACATTATAAAACTATTTTATGAGGATTTAGATATAATTGCGAAGATGTTTGCTTGGAATCTTTTAAAACATTTGCTGGAGGACTGTGATTTCTGATCTTACTTAACTCAAAGACATCATTTCACAATTCGTGGGAACATGATAATTTTAAATAAATTTCACTTATCCATTGTTAGTGTCTTTATTACTTTTTGCTCGCGACAAATTGTAATTTATTTAATATGCCTTTCAAGGAGAAAGATGGACGGGAGGTTTTATTAAAAATAAGTATCTCTCATTTGCGTTTACGAACATTTTTTAGCAAAATTCTAACGGAAAAAAACCATTTTGCTACAGATCCATTTTTTATAAAATATGATCACACACTCTAGTTCATCAGCGAACCGTACCATAATTTAGTGGTGATAATTTTTCATGTTTGTGTATAACATCTAATCCTACTTTACACTTAGGAAGAGCGCGTAAATAACTTTTCTGATAAGTTTCTAAATTTATTTCTTACACTTTACATGAATATTTTTTAAGAGTTAAAAATACTTGAATTTTTAGTTTGTTTCATAATATACTTCAACCACCACTCAATTAAAAGAGCATCATATAAATTACAACTTACGACTGTTTGTCGTAGAGAGGGTGAATTGACACAATCCCCACCAGCGTTGCGTGCAAGACGCGCGACTCTTGGGAATACAGCCACGGGTTCAGGACACACGGCTTCATCAGTTAACCTCCTCTAAAGCACTGCGCGATCGATTTCAGGCTTATATGATTTCGTGACCCCGTGAGATCATGGTGGCGAGGGTGTTTACTCAATCATAGAGCGATTGATAAATTGTATACCTCTTAGGAAAAAAATGAATGAATCAATTTGATTTATTAAGAATATCTTGTCTATCGAAGCATATTTTAATTCTCCGTATTTATAATTAATATAAGCTAAGAATGAATTATCTAGAGAAATTAATATTTTACTCCTTTTATACGATTTTTTTTTTAAACTTATATTTTTGAGACACATTGTTTGAATTCTTTTTCTTTCCCTGGCGTGTCGACTGTAACATTCAAAGTTACTATAGATAATCAAAATCTTCCGGTAAAACCACCTTCTCTCATTACTAAATTAATTTTTAGTTTCCATATTTCTTGTTAAAATATTTTATTACAGATCGTACTCCTGTACATGAAGTACTATTCAAAATTCCTCCTTAAGCAATGACGAAGCCTGGGTTTCTATGCAGTCAACTTTGATCGTATCCCGGTTCGTGCTGTCTATCTGTTCCACGTTATTTAGATTACTTCACTTAAAATCCTTTGCTAGATACAGCAAAGATAATGTTTGATAATGTAAGTCACATTTTTCCAGATTAGTCAACATTCTACTACGTCTGACTTTTACTTAATCTAGAAATGAAAATAACATTTTGGGACACTATACAAATAGTAACAAAAATTCTTTTTGTATACAGTAATAATTTTGTATACAAGATAATATTTTCAATCTTTGGTTGTATTACCTTATCTTTTGGGACACCATCCCTGGCCTCTCGGGTATTTCTTTGGGTATTCGAACGCTAGTAAAGGGATTGTCTCTAGTCCCTCATTGTTGCTTATGTAGTTGCTTTATTGATTTTTATTAGTATATTTCTACGCATATATTAATCTATTTAATGTTTTAATGTGCTCTTAAGTTTCGAGGTTGCATTTGCTACAGCCAGGTGAAAATGGCGACGGTCGTGGATTCGAAACCAGGACCTTCCTGCTATCGCCGCAGGTATGATACCACTGCACAACCAAACAGTAGGAAAACCTGGGTTCGACCTCCGCTCCGTCGCTATTTTAACCTGACCGTAGATGAAGAAAACATTTCTTTTTGAAACATTTAATGTAAATAATTCCACCTGAAGGCATTAACCTTAAATGGCTTTCCGAGGACTAACTCATCTGAAGAGTCTTCGTCTGGGCGTAGTCGCAGCGTAGGCGTTCGCTAGCGATGAAGGCGGAGCGCGAGAAACGCGACGCGGCACGCGCTTGTGACAGCGGCCGTTCGTCTCGAGACGTGTGCTCCACGAAGGGAGACGGAGGGCGTCGAAGTTCCTTACGAGAGGTGACGTATGAGCAAGCTGTTAAGGGATGCGAGGGAGAAAATCGCGAGTGGGAGCGACTGACGATGGTAACGCGGTGAAGAATGTAGGCAAAGGAACTGTGTGGGGGAGGAGGACGAAAGAACGTTAAATGCAGAAGGAGAGTTACAAGAAATGTACATGTACAGGAAATTGTATAACTGAGACATTTATTGGTTTTCCCCTCATAAAATATTTGGTTAATTAGTAAATTGTTGAAGCTTGACTAGGATGCTCACGTAAAGACTATTTGTTAGGGATGTAGTTATCTCCCTCATGGCAAAAATTCCTTGCCGTTTCGTCTTATTGCAGAAAATGTTAGGAAAATTATGCAGATGTAAAATTTGAGATAACTATTATTACCAATCCCACCTCTTTCTCATCTAAGTATACAAACGTTTTGGATTAGGCTCTTTCAAGAATTGTAAGCCCCTCCGTGGCTCAGGTGGTGGCGTTCTAGCTCATCAAGTCATCCCGTGTTCAATTCCCGGTGTGGGGGGAAGAAAAAATTTGTAGATTTCACATTAATATTCTAGTTAGTATACCTGTGACTACTAAAAAGCGAACCCTATTTCCTCTTTCCACCTCCTCCTAGTATCAATAACTCTATTACTAAGTCTACTAATCCCTCCACGTGAGCCAAGTTGTTGGTAAAACAGCCCACCTGCTAACAATGGCCTACCACCCAACTCCTACCTCCTGTCGTTCCATGTAGATAAGCTTCAATAGCACGCTACATTTCCCATTTACAAATACTACAAGCAAAATTGTACATTATATTTGAGAAACATGAAAATATAAATATTCAGTGGTGGTTGGGAAGAATGATTAAAGTAACTTGTTAGGTAAATTCAAGAATTCGTGAAGGAATAACATGTATGTAGAAATGTATTAGTAGTAACATGTATGTATTATATACGTGTATGTAGTGCTCAACACGTCTTTTAATTAGAGCGCTTATTTATTAACGTAGAGTTGAGACAACTAATTTTTGTGAGGAGACTAAAGAGCTGAATACCTACAACGTGTACTAATAATTATACGAAGCCGTTAATAAAGAAGTAAAATCTCTCACCTTTACTGCTGGATTACTCGAAATACGTAAAAAATTTCCGTGTTGAGAGTCCACAGAGGAATAACAAAGTCATTGACGGAGTTAGGATACATTTCAATTGTAACGCGATATATTCCGGTCCTTCGCTTAGTGGTAATTAAGTCCATTAAGTAATTTTGTTTCATTTAAGACAAGTATTAGCTAGGAGTTCAAAAGTTACCAACTTCTTGTAAATGAAAAAAAAAAAAAGAAATATGGAATGTGAAAATATAATTCTTTTCTAAGAGTATTTAAAAATTGAAAAAAAATGAGTCTTTCTGATAAAAAGAACATAGTCGTAGTATAATAGAACATAACTTTAACCAATATTTCGCGTAATATAATTTACTTGTTGGAATGTATGAATACCCAAAACATTTTCTTTCATTGACAACCGACACTGACGTGTCGATGTATCATTTCTAATTACTGATTAATATATCATTGATGAAACATTCATTAAAATTGGAAGGAAAATCAATTACAGTAAATTTTCATGGATATAAAATAGTGTCATTTCAATTATGTATCATATTCCATTTAATAATACATTAACCTCCGTTTTATGACATTTAACCAACGATTTCCCGTGAAGTGCTCGTTCCAATTGGCTGAGATGTGGCCGCGTCCATTGACGCGACAAGGACGCGAATGGATGGGTGGGTGTTTGGGTGGGAGGTCAAGGTTGCGGCACAGGAAACGGAGGGCAAGGGCCGCAGAGGAGGATAAGGGCGCTCAACTCTTGTGCGCTGGACCTCTCCACGCGCAGCGGGCTCTAACGAGACGGAACGCGAAGGGCAGGAGCGAAGGCTAGTCGCGAGTTTTCGCCTCGCTTTTCTCCCGACGAGGCTCTAACTTCCAGCAGACGCGTAGCACATGGACTTTCCTCTGTCCGTCTGCCAACCCCTTCCACCCCCACTCCATCTCTTCCTCACACATTTTGTTGCGGGGTTAGAGAGAAAAGTCAGACTTGTCTCTGAAACAACTGTGGATTTTAGGTCGAGCGTTGGTACTGTATTTTCTCCTATGTAGCAAAAAAAAGTTGTACTGGCAATAAAGAAATAATTCTTCCTCTACACATTTGCGTTATGTTCGTTAGACATACATACTTATTCTCTCTGGTTCTGAATTTGGAAAGCTACGCTATGAAGGTATGTGAAAAATTTTAGTTACGCTTTACCAGGGCACTTTTTTAATTACATTTTTTTGGAATACACTTTGCTGCAGGGATTTAAATTTCATGATTTTTTTTCTCTCTTGCTGATGTACTCGCTTCATATATACCATTCACTATATTATCCTGTTGGTAAATATTTTATTTATTTCTTTGGAGTATTTTGAACACATGTTTGACATTTGGATTACGAGCATAGGATACGTTCGTATATTATATGACGCATCCTGCAGGAGAAAGAGGGGAGGGTTGTGATATCGTTAAACTGCGTTTGGTGGGTAGGAAGGTATCAGACTTGGTCTTTCGTGACGCTAAGTTTTCTGGAGTATATGTTCTATATGACTTTCTACCTTACGTTTGCCACTATGATCCACATATTAAAAAGCCCAGCGAGAGTATAGAGCAAAGAGAAATGAACAATAAATTCAAGGTATCAAAGTTTGTCCTCGCAGTTTTTGAAAGTGGGGATGGAGCAGGTATTACTTAATTATTTGTGGGCAGGAAAGAGGTACCTTAACAGTCGCGTTTTGGACGAGTACTGAAAAGGGAAATTTTTGCATATGGGCAAGTCACTCGTGTTGTCTTGTCAGTATTATTTAATCACATTGTTGGATTGGACTAGAATAATCTTTAACCTTAAAGTAACGTTTTCTCATGGAGTGAATCAGAGAGATCACAGATTTTTCATTACAGTCAATATTTAATTTTTTAAATAATATTACTCATAACTATAGTTAAGAATATTGAAGCAATAAAGTTGGCGTTGAAATTTGAATGCAGTGAAATCATTGAATACTACCTGCAATTTTCAATTTTATTAATGTGATATTCATTTACAAGCACCAACCTTTCTTCTCTCTCTTCCTTTTTTTATGCGCCCTTAATTATTTTTCTCTTCATTACTGAAAACGTCTGACGGAAAAGGTAAGACGAGTGAGAAACATGTAGCCGTAATTCTTTATTCTGGAACAAAATTAATAAAGAAAGAAATTACGGATTTTCTTTTGTGTTCAAAAGGAAACTGCAGACATATCTGCGACCCTCGGGGCAGAACGTTACGCGAGATATTTTGCTTCCTATATCTGTGCCTTTGGACAGCATGTCGCTTCAACAGACAAAATAAATTGCTCCAGAGCTTTTGAAATTGTCAAACAGGAGATCTGTTAGACACTCAAATTAATTCATTGAATGAGAATTAAAAATAATTGTACCAAAGACACAACATGACAATGCTCATGTATTATTTTCTTACATAATATATGTAGTATATTGTGTTGTGTATAGTAAGGTGATTAATAGTAGGATATATGAATATATTCATTTATACGAATTGATTAGCATTATACATATCTAACAATATGTTCGGTATTTTTAGAGTTGTATCAAGGTAGTTATATAGTTTAATGTATGGTGCATAATGGAAAAATATCCTTTGTTGTAAAATTTAGCACATAAAAGATATGAATAATATCGAAACGTTGGAAGAATTATAATTGGAGATTTCCTTGATCTAAATGCAAAACTAACCTCCCATATCTTATAAATATAGAAGCTAAAACCGTAATCAACGATAACGCTATGTCTGTACTCTTTTCGCTAGATTCAAAATTTAAGTTGAAAGAAAAAACAGCTGGTTATAATTGCAACAAAAAGATGAGAAACAATGTCCCATTTCTATTGTAACGATAAATATTAATGCGATGAATCTTCTTATTGGAATAAACAGAACGAATAGTACTGGCTCGAATTTGACGCTATTATTAATCACATCCACGACTCTTCAGTAGCTCTTTAGTTATCGCATTTACTTTATGATAATATGATCTCCGGAGCGTGTGGTGTTATGTCTTCCAACGTGAGTGATATTGTATTTTCTGTCATTCAAGTCTAATCAGCCTTCTCAACTGAGTTCAGAGAGTACATCCATTCCCAAAAAAAACTCTTTGTTTACTACAACTTAATTTTGCTAAGAAAATGTTACCATTGTATAACCACATACTTATTCTATCACACAATTGGAATGTATATGCCTTAACTTTCAAGAGTTACACAATTTTAAAAGACATCAACATATTAAAAAATATTTGTTTTAAAATTATAATTTATTTATTTTTTATTTGTTCACAGTCCGTACTTTAAGATGCACGAATTAGTTGATAAAAAGTAATCATAAAATCTTTTCTTCGGGATAAACCTACAGCAAATCACATTATCTCATGATAATTTCATGATATACACTATTCCTTGATATACCGTTATATTACATTCGTTATACCATTACACATTGCTTGTAAATTAATGCCGTGCTGAAAAATTTAGTGAATTTCAATTGATTGCGATTAGAACATACGTTTAATCTTGAAGTAGAGTGAAACATCGTGGAAGATGTATAAATATGACGTGAATGTTCTGAAGTGCCACTGGCTCTGTACAGTTCAGTAGTTAGATATATAGAAGAAAAAAAATTAATTGAGAATAGTATATTGTAGCGTACTTAGAGAAGATATCTAACCCTTTTGTATCCTTTGAAAGTCTAGAGCTGAAAATGCGTTATTGGTGACGGCAACAAAGCCGACGGATGATGCTTAGTGCTTCAGCAGCTCTCCTTCCTTGAGTGTACAAAACACTGTAGGGAAGAATTAACTTTGAAAGGCTGTCGGATTTTTAAATGAAGGCTCTTTTCTCCATCACAGTGTTGCGAGAAAATTCTGTTCGAGGTAGAACGGTTTTTTTATTCTTTCTTTTTAAGACTTGCTTCTTTCCGTTAACGTCGTGCTAACAGTTGAAATTTTTAGTTGGAGGACTGAAAAGAAAAATAATCTCTGAAGATAATAATGAGATCGTGAGGAACGAATATTTTTGAAGTAAAACGTATGTAGAGTAAGATAATGATGAAATCAGATACTGTCTTGTCGTTGTTGTATGAATATATTTATTAGCTATTAAATCCAATGTTTCAGTTGCGTGAGAAAGTTGAATTGAAGTGTAACTAAGAATAAAAACAAAAATACTTATCGATTAAAGAACAAACATTTCTTAGCACTATCGATACTGAATATTATTCTAAACTTGACTTTGGAATGCTAGTTGCACCATGTATCGGTCCTCTTCCTTGAAACATAAGTGGAGTGAAGAAATATTTAGAGAAATAAAACGAAAAAAAAAGAATGATTTTATGAGAATTATAGAGAACATACAATATGCATTCTCTGCCTTGTTTTTATTTTCTTCAGTCATCAGTTTATCACTGAAATTTGATTGTGTCTTCAACTATAGACGATATTGCATTTTGAGGAGATACAATGGAAATGAGAATCTACTTCAATATTTTTGTTCATATATCAATCAAACATGAACTGATTGTACTTGGGTATAAAAAGTTGGTACAGTTTCAACTAAGATGTGAAATGTGCTCAGGTTTATGCTGAGTAGATCACAGTAATGAATGAAAACATAATAATTTAATTTTTTTGATAAATTATATATCTAGAGAAATAATTATTAGCACGAGATTTGACCATGTAAATCCGTAAATATAGAGTTTTAGCTGAGTACCCACAGCTTTGCTCGAGTGTAATTTATGATTTTTGTACAATTATTCTTTTAAGTTCACCATTCTTTCAAGTTATTGAACCATGTTGATGTTAAAATTGGCGTGTAATATTCATTTGTCCCTAATACCTTTTGTGACTGATCCAGGAGAAAAATGTATTTAAATTGATTGTATATTACTAACTGATATGAAATGAATTAGAACATGGTATTGTTTAATAAGATACGAAACCACTAACCAAAAACATGATCAAATTCTTGAAAATGGGCCCATTCTGCTACATAACGCATCCCTACCAAATTGTTGAGAAACTAAATTCAGAAAAGTCTTGTCAGGTGAGACATTGCATATTAAAAAATCTAAATAAAATTTCGGAAAGTAACTGGGTGGTGTATTTGGACCCAACCCCACAAAAACGCTTAAAAATGAGAGAAAATCCATAATTAAATTTGACGTACGTTCTTTTTCGAACAAATTTACTTTGAATTTCGAGCACTGAGTCATAACGAGGTGAATGAACGTAAAATAAATAAACAAATAAAAGAAGTAACTTGCCAACATAATATGTTTCTGGTGTAAGATAATATTTAACTTACAGAATTTTGAATTTTTTCGTGTTTAAACATTCGTTTTAGTATGGTAGAATTCGTGAAAACGCAGAATTCAGTTTCTGGATAGGTTAACAATACCTACAATCTTACAATTCTTTGTAGTCAGTAGATTAACTACAAATCGAGTTATCCATTACTTAGCATTACAATAATATTTAGTAGAAGTAACTTTTTTTAAACTGCTCTCTTTTTCTTATGTATTGAGCACATTACTTTTTTACATTTGGATGAAAAATTTCAGCTATACCTTGGTTTTAGTTGTATTTTTAGACAAACTGCAAACGAAATTAAAAAATAATATTTTTAAGTTTCGCTGTTGTTTACAACGAATTAGTAAAATATTCAGAAATAAATACTGTCAAGAAGTCAAGAGTGGATGTAAGACATGTTGATCTAATATTGTTACGAACAATGATAGGTTTTTTTTATAAAAGATCAGATCTTTGAGTTACAACAAACTCGCACGTTTTATTTTGTTTAGTCTCACCTATGTTTATGGCGTTCTGCTCAAGAGATGAAGGGACGCGACACGTCGAAAAATTCACAGGTCGAAGAATCATATATTTCTACGTTCTACAGTCCATTTTTTGGAAGCTCAACTGGACTCGCACAAATGTGGCGCATTTGTTTCAATATGAGAGGCCATACTCCTGGTCGCGAGGTCAACTAGTTTCGGTAGGACCTCTCAATAGCTAGTGATTTGTTTCCGAAACGAGTCATCCCGGTCGTGCGTCGTCTGCCGCCGACACAGCTTCGCAATTTCCTAACTGCAACCTAACGTTACAAGACACGAAAAATGAGTCCGAATCAAGACTTCTCTTCAGCGTGCTGTGTCGTATTCCTCGGAGACATTTTTTGTCGTGACTACGTCTATAAAAAGGAGCACACGCTTTAAGAGTATTGTTCTCAAAAATTGATTTATCTCGTCGCGAAGCGTACAAGTTTTGTTTGTTTTCCGAAAGCTCCTCTTTTCTTACATTCGTTTCTTTCGCTTCTATTGACTATTTTTGCTCCTTCATCGTCAACACTTTTTATGTCACTTGCCCTTCTTTCGTACCATTATCTCTTTTTACTCCCCGACAATCCAATAAGCCTCTTTGTCGGATCTCACTTTTATGTCACCTTTACTTTTCACACCTCCTTCCTCCTTTTTATCTTCCGTCCAAAGGTTTTCTTGCGAGGCATTCACTTTTCTGACTCACGATATTACCTTCGTATCACTAGTTTTCTTCTTTCTCTACCTTTACATCAATAATACTTATTTCTTTTATAATTTGTAACCTTACGAAAATAAGAATTTTCTTTATTTTAAATGCATACTTCAATGACACCGTAGTCTAAAACATTAGATTTTTTACTCATCATCAGAGCTATTCATAAAATATTATACCTTAAGTTAAATTCTTGCTTATTAGAAAATATTGGATAATATGATATTTTATGAAAAATTATGCAAGAACAATATGTCTAAAGAATAGCTTCTTTGGCTAAATGAATTTTGCTCTTTTTCGTCATTCTAACATTTGGTTTTCGTTCTCTTACATTATTTTCCTTCCTTTTCTTTCTTTCTCCTTCTTTCTTTCTTTCTCCTTTCTCTTTCTTTCTTTCTTTCTCATTCTTTCTTTCTTTCTCATTCTTTCTTTCTTTCTTTCTTTCTTTCTTTCTTTCTTTCTTTCTTTCTTTCTTTCTTTCTTTCTCCTTCCTTCTTTCTTTCTTTCTCCTTCTTTCTTTCTCCTTTCTCTTTCTTTCTTTCTTTCTCATTCTTTCTTTCTTTCTCATTCTTTCTTTCTTTCTTTCTCCTTCCTTCTTTCTTTCTTTGTTCTTTTTACTTCTGCGAGGCAAGAGCTTGCGACGCCTCCCACCCTGCAGCATGCGCGCGTCGCCAGATTACAAATGTCGGCGCAATTCCGCGAGGTAGCGCGCCATTGCAGGACAACGTCACGTTGAATACCGAAGATGGGTGGGCGTCGGGTGGTACACCATGTCTCAGGGTGGATACATTAAGCCAGATACCATGATAGGATGGTTGAATGGTTAGTGCAGACAGTTATCTTGAATGTGGAATTGGGATGAGAATACATACTATAAGAAAACAAAACATTTCTTTGTGTTATTTTGATACCGTAGCATAGAAACATTGTCATACTGTACGAATTCGAAGTGAAATTGGGAGATCGTATAAGAGAACAAAACATTATAATAGAAAAATTGAATTTTTATTTTTCAATTATCAAGTTCTAACTACGTACAAATGTGTGTAAATGAATAATATTCAGGTCATAGATCACAGGAAATTTAATCATAAAAACCTGAGTAAAGATTCATAATAATGAAAAGAATATGTTCTATGTTGTTTTATGTTACGTTATACTTTGTTAGTTGCAAAATATTTTGGAAAATTGATATTACCTCAGATTTTATTATATGGATTTAAAATTAATAAACTTGCTTCGACTTTTGTGAAACTTGTTTTGACTTGGTCTTTACGAAAGAGAATATTTATATTATATACGTACAGATTTCCATGTTCATCTTTGTAAAATATTATGAAACAAAAAATTATTCTGTGACAAAATTCGTTTCATGCAAATGTAATTTGTTTTAGTCGCAAAATGTGAATATATTATTTTCTTTATGAATCGTAATGTATACAAACAAATTTTCTTTTGTTTTCAGGTAGGGGAAATTAATATAATTTTCTCCCACTTCGTCTTCTATAATTACATCGAGAACTCTCGTCGAAAGTGGTAAGTGTGAAGAGCCATCGTTTTATTCAGCCTAAATTTCTTCGTTCGGTTTATAAAAGTTTTGATAATGTTCCATTTATCAGTAGAGTTTACAAATATAAAAAATATTGAACTTTTAATACTATGAAATACTATTTTGTAAATACCTGTTTTTTTGGGAAACGAGAATGGATGTATGGACTTCACTTAAAACGAAAAAAAAGCATATGTCAGGAATATTTCAACTACATTTTGCAATTTAAACATGAAGAAGATTAACATTTTATTATTTCTTGTGGATCTTATTTCAAATTTTTATTTTCCAATATGGCAACAGATAATTCAAGTTGTTTTAATATTCCTCGCGATAACGTTCTAATTATTTGAATTTACTGTTTTACTTACATATTAATTTACTATATAGTTAATTTTTTATTCATAGTATGATGATGTATTTGAAAACAAAAATTACTTGTGAATAGTCATATTTTTAATGAAAAATAAATTTATTTTGTCTGAGACAAAAGTTTATTAAATTTTAAAAAATAATGACTGTGAAATAAAATTGTATTGAAAAAATAACAGAAGCCTGTTGAAAACTGGCCTCCTGGAATACTAACAGGAAAAGAACGATCTCAGAATTAGACAGATAAATTAAGGTGTAGAAAAAGCCAGAAAACTAAATGTAGAGCGAGACAAAACGATGAAATGAATCGTTGTAACTGCTTTTGAAAATGAAAAGCTGAGGAAAAATATATTGAAACTATGAGAGTCTGTCTATTGGTTTTGAGAAGCTCAAATCAGAAGTGATTAAATAGTACCTTATATGAAATCGCTTTAGGAATTTTTCTCTTCGTGTAATACATATCAAATTAACACTGTATAAAAAGAACATTGAAGCCTATAAATGCAATTCCATGTGAGCAATATACGCTTTTTGTATGTTTCATAAATAATTACTACAAAATAACGAAGCAATGCTTTTTCAACAAAATCTCGAGAGGAAAGTGAAGAACATGTCGATTTATGAGATAATAGAGCTGTTATTTGCAGTTACTATGAAGTAAAAAATAATTCGGTGATGTAGTTTTATCCCCTATCACACCCCATCGCATAAATATTATTTTACTTCTGTGTAATTTAGGAAACGTGTAGGAGACATGACTACTGGGCGTGTATCGACCTCGTCTTCATACCCCCTCCTCCGGATGTCATAGTCCGCGATCCACCCCTTCGAAGGTGCCTCGAGGCGGGAGGTGGGAATCGATTACCCGACTGAATAGCTAAATAAACATCTAGGCAGCCCTGTAAAATCACGAGGGCTCTTTTTCCCGATCCCCTCCCTGAAACGGAAGCATTGTGAGTCATGAATTTTTAACTCGTACGGGGTCATAGTGAGAGAGGTGCAGGGTGCGGTAGTGCCTCATTTTGGAAACATAATGTACATGCATCCCATTGTGTGGGCAGTTGGCCGTAGACAGAGTAAGGGAACATTGGCTACGAGGTGGGCGGGGTGGCGACGACACGACGGTGAAGAGAGTGAGAGAGGTGGGGCGAGGGAGATGAAGAGACACGGTCGTCCATCTGTTCGCGAGGCTCCGTTCGTTAGTGCAGAGCGGGGTCAGTCGTCGGTGCGGGGGTCTCGGCGACATGGCCGGTCTGAAATTTACGCCAACCCCTTCCCCTTCCCCTGCCACCCCTGCTCGCGCATGTTGGATACCTCCCCCTGCTCCCCGCTCTCCCTTAAGCCGTTGCTTCCAATTTGGGAGGGATCCGGTGTTTTATTCGTTGGCGTATTTATGAGTATGGAACGCGCGATCCGTGCGGATGGTGGATGATGGCTGCTGTCGGTAGACCGGAGCCGGTGCCGCCGCGTCTTTCTGCAAATGTAGTGCTTAGAAATGAGCATCGTGTTTGCCAACGCGTCAGCACTTGCATTTGCCATGCAGTACGTTTATATTTGCTGGTGACACATGTTAATCAAATGTGTGAGCAATGCCCTTTTTGGTAGGGTTGAATAAATGCTCGGCACAATGGGCTTTAGGGTGACCGGTTATTTAAACAAAATTATGCTTTTGTAATCGGCTTGCAAAGTATGCAATAATATTTGTCACGACTGTTGGTGGGTAAATATAAATCAATTAATTAAAAGTGAAGCTTATAGGACATGTATGGTATGTGACTGCGTCCTATAATATTAGTCTACGAGTCGTTTGGGAACCATGAATAACAAATAGACTCCTTCCCTCAGTATAGAATGAAAAATGTTCCATAATTCTATCGATGAATTACCGTTTGTTCAGGAAAAAAGATCTTCAAAAAGGTATGTTGCCTTAAATGATTTAACGGGGATCGTTCGAATGAAATACTGCGGATTTAAGCTCATCTATTCGGATGAGTGTCTTCTTTCGTGAGAATTTAAGGTCCGTTCCCATTTGCATAAATAATGTCAGACTCGTATTGTTATAGCCTACAGTTATTTTCTCGAAAAATTGTTTGTTGTGACTTTCTTGAAATTGTATGCAATGCATATTCTTCAGCTACAAAATAACGAACATAAAGAACTAACCAAAGCTTAGACTAAAAATATTTATAATGAACCTTCTTCGATAAATAATCTCACATTTTAGTTACAAAATCTCATTAAATTTATTTAAGTGGTAAATTCATTTTCTTTATTATATTCAAAATTTGTATCTAATAACATGGTATTCTGCTGTTGTTGTTGTTGTTGTCATGATTCAGAATAATACTCGCATTAATTATGTATAATACTATCTAAGTTTTAGCAATTTCACTCGTGTTAGTTTTTTAATGTTTTGCGTGAATAACCATTCTATAATCCCCATTAATGTTGATTGAAAGTGTTCTTCATATTCAGTAGTCACTTCGTCTTATTTCAGATAACTTTAATTCATTTCTGTGTTAAAAAACAAACGAAGTATTTCGTGTAGTGTAGTAAGAGTGAAGAAGTGTACCTTAATCTGTATTAAAAATGATCAAATATCTAGGCAAAAAACAAATCGCAATAAGTGCTATTATTAGTGAAAACGAAAATATGTTTGCTGAGAATATGCGCAGTAGTAATGTAAAGATATTTTCATTATAATGTTTAAATAATCTAGCTAATATTTCGGTCCCTATTAGTTACAATATTTTTCTTCATTATTTCCAACAACCATATGTATTGTTTTTTTACCGACGGCTGATTTTATGTTTATAGGTGAGAAAATTTCTTTTCTTTTTGATAGCAATGTGGTAAAATGAAGAATGTTTATTTTTCCAATTGCATATGAATGAATCGTGAGTCGTATGGTTGACAGTACACAGAGTAACATAAGTTGATACATATCAGTATATGCCAAAGTTTTGATCTATATTAGTTCATCAGGGCTGAGGAAGCTAACAAGAAAAATACAACTATTGTTTTTCTTTGTTCTTTTCTCCAAACTGTACTGTGTTATTCATTTTCTTCAGCCGTGGTGAAGTTCAAAATGTTGGCACACACATAAATAGTATTATTCCAACAAACCTCAGTTCAAGAACCTTTTCATGATATAATTATTTTGAAGATCAAGTAAAAACTAGGATGTTTGATACATTTCGTTTTCGCTAGGTCGTACAGTAGGTAGAAACAAAGCTTGGATTTCCTCGCGAGACGTGGCAAGATTCCACCCGATGCGTCTGCGAGAGTCATCATCCCAATGGCCTATCTCTCCACCTCGATCACTATGGCCTCGCAATTCGCGTAAAAAGGACCTCGTCTCCTGAATTCTCCTTTCGTGGTCCACGTCGGTCGTCTCATCTGTTGTCGCCAGCTCCACCGTAGCGCCACTGCCTCCATCACATTCGTGATCCCAATCGCCACGGAGCGTCACCATTTCACCCAGTAGCACGCATTGGCTGTGAAACGCTCGACGTGTGAGTGTGACCGAACGTCCGCGTCGTCCTCGACACTCTGCTCACACGCCCCTTATCACCACCAACACCACGCTGCTCCTCGGGGGTCTGGAAACGCGATTCGTATCTTTATGATTATGCGTCGTTGCCAACGACTCAATTACGCCTCGCTAGTCGTGCAGCTAGGACGGCGACGGTTGAATGTATATTCCGTCAGTTTTTACGTCTGGTCTGAAAACGCCGACTCGTGACTTCCAACAAGCGCCGAATGCTTTGTCGCGAATAACTGAGTTAAGCGCCTGTTAAATAAATTTGAGTGGAGTCGTGCGTGCAGGTTGAGGCTGCTAGCGCGCTGAAATAGTTGTTGTTGTACTTAAAAAGTTACGCCGTTCGTGTCGCTGACTGGAAGTCAGGCGACTCTTTCCGATTGCATGTTCCAGTCGACAGTTTAAATGGGAATTTGATGTAGATAAATACAAACAGGGCTTTTGTGATTCAAATAAAAATCGATGCCCGGATCCTATGTTGGTGCTTGGTTTCACTGTCGGATGACTGATGAGTTTTGCAGGTGGAATTAAAGCTCAACGTACCTCTGTAGAATATTTTAGGATTCAAGGGTGGTCCGTGAGAGTACATAAGAATAATGAATAGATATTGGGTTTATCTTAGCAGGTTTCTGAATTAGTCAACTTACAGTATTTTTTAAAGATTTAATTTATCTGTCAAATATATTTTGTATGAGAGTTTAACTTCATTGCCCATCCAAAAGAATCTGTTTCTTCATTGTAGTTAAATATTAAATAATCAACTTTTTCAAAAATAATATGTATTTTTATTGCACTCTTTGTGAAAATTGTCATCACTGTTTATTTTGATTATCGAGTACATAACATAATACTTATTCATATACTAGTAAAATCAACACTCAAAATATTATTTTAAAAAAACTGTTAAAAATTATTATTACATTTTATCGATTCATGACTTTGCAATAACTATGACAAAAGAATATCTTATCTTATATGTCTGTGTTAATATATTTTTTAATTACTTTTTCACGATAATTTTACTAACTTAATTTCTGAAAATATCACTAACATTGCTCTTTTTTTACATTCTTTTTTCTGGAAACTTTGGATGTATTACTTGTTGAAAATATGAAAATAATTTATTGGAACTCGTAATTGTTTCAATCCACAGAAGCATTAATTCAAGTTGAAAATTGATTGTTTGATTTCTAAACAAGCAGAATCCCAACCCAATCCTACGCATGTTATACGTAATTATAACTTCCAGCTATTTCCTTCTCCCACCAAAGAAGAGTTTGCTGACCAATGGCAGGCTTCATCTAAGTCTCCGTCGTCGCCCAGGGCAATAATTACTTTCCTTCTCTCCCTCGTCCTCGTTGGGTTCTGAAATATTCTCTGGCCAAGGTGTAATCGTATTCCCTTCTCATTACACGTTTATTTCTTCACCCCTCCCAGGGAGAAGCAATTTCTTGGTTCCGAGCACAAAATAAGAATACTTATATCGATTAGTATGAATCGATTTACCCATTGTTTTCCTTACCGAAGCGGTTGACGAGCAAGAACTTGGGCTGCGAGCAACAAGAGGAGGGAGGGAGGGGGGAAAAGTGGTCCCTGTTGCGAGAAAACGGTTTCAATTCTCCCCTGAGGCGATCGGGAGCAGACACCAATGTGGGCGAGAATAGTAGGGTGGGATTCGTCCCCGGGCGCTGTTTTCTTTGTTAACAAGTTCTTCAAAGGATCAATATAAGAGTAGTGACACATGCATAATGGATATATGAAAGGAGACTATCATCACCCCGTATTACTAAATATCTCTTGCGCTTCTGTACCACAACTCGTATTTCCTTCATGCTTGGAATCTCTATTGTTCCCTAGAAAGAAGCTACGAAGGGAGACATACTGAGGTGGAACTTATGGGAATTACGCTATTCAAATGATTTTTCTACTGATTCATTTACCTTCCGCTACTAATATCATTTACCTTCCGCTACTAATATCATTTACCTTCCAAAAAATCGAAATATTTTAATACCTCTAATTTTAGTTACTGTTTCAGTTAATTAAGAGTGAATACTGGAGTATAGTATGCACAGCCCACGGTACATTTTAGGGCCTTTGTAAGGCGCACGGGTACTAAGCCCCGCCATATATATTATATATTTTTTGTTGTTGTTAAAACATAGCCCTTTTGAATTGAATTGATTTTTCTAAAAATCGCATTTCACTTTTAGAATGTTATTCTTGAGAACTTCACTTCACTGTCTATAAAATAATATTTATTTGGAAGGTCGAAAGTTTACTCTGTTCAAACCTACAGTTAACATGATGGATCTCCATTGACCAATGAAATTATGTGTTATACTTCATACGAACTACTAGAATATTTTATATTTTTACGAGTTTATTAGAAGCAGAAATTTATGAGTTTTAATGAAAGCCCTAAGCGAGCCAAGGATAGATAGGAGGGTTATTTCTGTAGAGATATTTTTATATGGAGATATCAACCCACGTCGCCTTTGAAATTTTATTTGGTGCCACTTCACACGATTGAACGTAGTTTATAACTAGATAACTCCTCAGAATCAGCGCTTTTACCTATCCTAAAAACAAGATAAAGGAAATATTCAGACATCTAAACATGCAAACATTCAATTTTCTGTATTAGACTTCTTTAATAGGATGCTACAATCATAATGTGATGACTGAACTTGAAATTTGAATTTTTCTCATCTTTGAAATATATATCTCAAAATTTCATTTATTATTATAATGTTTGGAACAATACAGACAAACATGACTATTTTATTATATTATAGATGGTTGTATTTAGGCACTTCAGTTTTTCCCCCCATTTTTGAGTTCAAGGTGAAATGTTAATCTAAATGTTAATCGGGTCGTTATTCCGGTTTTTTATCTTAGCTCTTATCACCTTACTAAAGAAAACACATAAATAGGACTGAAGTACGTTTCAGTGAAACATTGCATCAATACGTCGTGATGAAGATCTAAAATGTCTTTGGGTTTAAGTTTCACATATGTATGGAAATATACATACGTAATACAGTCATAACTGCAGAAGAACTCGACGCACAAAAAACACAATGTCATGAGATTTGTGATATACTTGTAATTATAAATTGCGACAATATGTATCGCATCTCTGAACTAATTTTATATTGGGCGAATGTCAGTTTTATAATATTATTAAATGAATAAATAAGGCACAAATTACAAAATAATGATATAATTAACATAACTTCAAGGACGGTGAAAATATCTTTTTTTAAGGAATGTTAGTAAAGGGTGTCCCAAATTGAACGCAAGATTTAAATTTGCCGCCATTTATGTAGTGAAGTGTTGACAACCAAAAAAAAACAAACAAATCGACAGCTGACAGTTT
This sequence comes from Laupala kohalensis, assembly GCA_002313205.1. Taxonomy (NCBI): domain Eukaryota; kingdom Metazoa; phylum Arthropoda; class Insecta; order Orthoptera; family Trigonidiidae; genus Laupala; species Laupala kohalensis. Next base: position 236,007 of record NNCF01129372.1, read on the forward strand.
AGGGTTAGTAAAAATGGAGCGTTACACGATAGAAGAACGTGTCTTCATTGTTGAACAATATTTCAAAAATAATGAAAGCTTGGCGGCCGCAGTTCGAAAATTTCATACAAAATATGGTCGGAATAGTGTTTTAACTTCGTCAACTGTGAAGAGATTAGTTGAAAAATTTCGGGAGACAGGATCCGTTGGAGACGCCAAACACACTGGTCGTCCGAAAACAAGTCGTTCAAATGTCAATATCGAAGCAGTGCGTGAGAGTGTCGGTGACAATCCAGGAACCTCAATTCGGCGTCGTGGACAAGAACTGCAAATTTCAAGAAGCTCTCTGCAGCGTATACTCTCGAAAGATCTGTGTCTCCATGCTTACAAAATTCAATTAACACAACAACTGAAGCCTAATGACCATGCACAGCGAAGAGAGTTTGTTGAGTGGATTATTGAGCAGCAACAAATGGATGCTGATTTTTCGAGCAAAATCATCCTAAGCGACGAAGCACATTTTCACCTTGATGGGTTTGTTAATCGCCAAAATTGCCGCTTTTGGGGTTCTGAGAACCCACATGTGATTGTTGAAAAACAAATGCATCCACAACGTGTCACTGCTTGGTGTGGCTTTTGGGCTGGAGGCGTAATTGGACCATACTTTTTTGAAAATGAGGCTGGTCAAGCAGTGACTGTTACTGGTTCACGATATCGCGACATGATAACCCAGTTCTTTTTGCCGAAATTGGATGATATTGATGTGGCCAATATGTGGTTCCAACAAGACGGTGCCACATGCCATACAGCCCGTGAAACACTTCAATTACTGCATGAGACATTTCCAGGTCGTGTACTCTCTCGTTTCGGTGATCAGAATTGGCCCCCTAGATCGTGTGATTTAACACCATTAGATTTCTTTTTATGGGGTTATTTAAAATCACAGGTCTATGTCAACAAACCCACCACCACGTGTGCTTTAAAGGAGGAGATTCAACGTTGCATCAACGAAATTCAGCCACACTTATGCAGAATAGTTATGGAAAATTTCGACAAACGAGTGCGTATGTGTTTGGAAAGCCGTGGAGGCCATTTGCCCGATGTGTTATTCCATAAATAACCCTATCCTATGTACTTTATGATTCAATATAAAAATTACAATCAAAATACTAAAAACTGTGTTTTCTATTAAATTCAAATCTTGCGTTAATTTTGGGACATATAAATCAAACTGTATAATAGATTAAAATACCAATTACACAACGTAAAAAACCAAATTCTGCATGATAGACTCTAAAATGAATCAAAGAAAAAAATAGTTTTCGTGGTAATATTTTAACTATACTGAAATTTTCGTCTCTTATATGTTTCACCCAGTTCGTGGCCAGGTTCTTGAATCTCATGCGACGAAGCGCCAGCATTGTTTATTCGTAAATGTTACCTGCTTCGCCGATAAGCAAAGGGAATGCGAAATTACACGCAACGAAGGAAACAAAACATAGTAGCAATTTTGAAACATTGCACATCTTGAGAATTCCCTTTAGACGAAGAGAGAAGAGGAACTACGACATCTTCCTTTCGCTTATCCACCAAAAGAAAGCAAGAGGAAAAATTAAAATTGCGGAAGATGCGAAATTAAAGCAAGCAAAACTGCGTGGGATGTCTCCCTTAAGCAAATGCTCATAAACGTGCATAAACATAGCAGTGTTTGCTATTCACGTGCTTATGAAAGAACTTGAATATTTAGGTTGGGGGAGTACTTTCTCATATTCCTAATTATTTCCGTCAAAAGACTCGACTCGAGACCGCGTGTCAGTTTTAAACAAGAAGGGGCTTCTTATGAAAACGTAACTTTTATAAAAGTCAGGTAGGCAGAAAGCAAGTAGCTTTCTTAATGAATATGTATTTCTCCAAACGAGTTTCGTAATGCGAACCCCGCCAACTTTTTTCTTAATTTATTTCCAACTTCTTGACGGGTGCCCTCTGCGCGTTGTGGTCCCTGATCTCGCTTCGCTTACCCCCTTCCCCCCTTCCCCCCTCACCACCTCTTCCCAACTCCTTCGTGTCGCTTCCCAGCCACTTCTGCTGCGGCGTTTCCCGTAAATCTGCTCATCGTCTTCGTCCCCACTTTTTCCACCATCGAGTTGCCGATAGGAAATCAATGGAGCCAATTTTGGAAAGCTTCGATACGCTGTAATAGGAAGTGCTTTAATTAATTGTAGATGCTTAGATTAACTGCGTTTGATTAAATGTTCGATATAAACTTGCTCGCAACAACTGTGAGAGGGGAAATATATCTCCTCTCAGAATCACCACCTTTAAATCAAGATGCCAAGTTTGACGTAACCAAAACCTTTAGCCGGGGTCATTTAATAACCTCGGTGCAGAGTATATCTGGGAACTGCGGGTCTCCATATAAAAGGATAGCTATGACTGGGAAGAATCCGCAGGCGAGAGAGAAGGCAGGAGCGCTCTGGAATGTTCGGAAATATCGGGCGCTTTTCGTTCTTCCTGGCGCATATATCTGGCGCCGGAGGCCTTTATATTTTATTCCTTCGCTGCCAAATCTCCTTGGTTCGGAGGAGTGGGAGGATAAAGGAAAGAGAAGTTTCTGGGCGTCAGTGCCTACGACTGTGGGTTATGGACGTTCTACCAGTGACTGCCTCCGAAGCAGTTCTCCCAAAGCTTCATGGATCTATGAAAAAAAGGAAAACACAGCTGTTACCTTTCTTTTCAGTTCTATCATCGTCCTCTCTTCCATCTTTCGTTTCGGTTTGTTCTTACCTGATCAGAAACAGCATCTTCATGATCGCGTGTCTCAATGATGCGTTCTTCTCCGCATAATTCAAGAGCGCTTCCCCTCGCATTTCGTCGCAGGAGGCAGTTGCTTTCGATGCGTGGTTTCCCCTCTTTGGATTAGCATCTGGACAAACAGCGGCAGTGATCGATGCGCTCTACGAAGGAGGCAGCAATTTTCAATCATAAAGGAGAACGAGCGGCTCCGGTCTTGTGTCAACAGAGAAGAGGCATGCGGATCCATTAGCACAGAAACCGGAGCGCGATTGCAGCTGAGACTCTCTTTCTCCCCCTCGTATCCCACTCATTCCGCGCTTTCAGTATTCGACTCTCGTGTGCAAGTGAGAATGCACGGATGTATCGTGATACGGAAAGGATATCGTCCAGATTACGTCGAAATAGCGGAAAATTAACAAATCCGCCTAAGAGAGAAATATGAATGAGCTCTGAATGACCAGATTTATCATACAGATTTCTCATTCATACTTCTCTTTTTGCAGTCTAACACTGGACTGGTAATACTATGACTTATGCTAAGGTACTATACGTTATTTTAATTATGTAAGAAATATACGTTCATTTAATTATGGATAGCTGCTTTCTCGTTTAAAGATGATGCAAAATTGAGGGAGAATTAGTTATTTTCAATCCAAAAATATTATAGCTCTACTAAAAAATTTTTCTGCTTTGTTTGAAGTCTGCAGTAGTTTGTGGTATTTTATTAAAGTGTGATACAAAAAAAACTCGATTTCGAAAATAATGATAAAATAAAGAAAACCAGTAATTTAATGATTCTTCTTAAATATTTGAAAGGAATGCTTTTTTTTACGATAAATTATTTTAGACCTGATTTATACACAAAATACCCAGTCACTGGATTCGAATTATAACACATCTAACAATTGACTCATTTATTAATCATATTGTTTATCTTGATGATAAATTGCTTTATTTTCATATTTATTGTTCATCTACTAGTATTGCTGTTGAGAAGAAATATTTTTTCCCCAAATGCTTCCGTTAATAGTTCGTCTCATGAGTTTTTACGTTCAATATTCAGAAATGAATTTATGTTTCGTTTTGAATGTAGATGACACCGATAACTATAGAAACTGAACTCTTAGTGAAAGTGATATTCACTTTCTGACATATCCGAATTACGTAACGGAATATTCCTTACACATTTCTTCATCACAAATACTTAACGAGGAAAATTGCTATACGAATCAAACAGTACTTCATTTGTCCTATGACACATTTAGCGCCTTCCTTTTTCTTAGAGTTCTGTTCAGCCCAGGTCGTCATTGATTGGTTTATAATAACACTTTCTTATTAGTGCTAATGTTTATTAAAATTGAGAATTCAATCTTAGTTCAAACAATATATTTATTTTAAAATAACTCAGTGGGTCGTGTTCAAACTCTGAAAGCTCTTCCAACATATTTAACGATGGTACACTAAACATTCCCCGCTTTTCATTGGTGACGTTCGTGTGATTGATGAGAATCGATTAGATATTAAATGAGAGCGTGGGATATTACCATTGATTTTTCTCCCTGAAGTCATGAGCACTGAATCGATGTCCCTTATAGTTGGTTCCCGACGTAATATATATTTCTTTCACTTAGACTTTCCGTGAACTTGTCATATACTTATCAAATCTCTTTCCGTTAACCTTGTCATATATTATTCATAAATCATTTATTGAATTTAAATGGGAAAAGTTACTAAGAAAGTAACAATAATTGTTTTCAACTCTTTTGATATTAAGGGAGAAAAATCAGTACTGACTGTGCGTTACGTGAATGGGTATTCTGAGCCTGTTCCCCGCGACATAGACTTGCTCCATAGCCTAACATGTTCCATAAGAGGATGAAAGGACTACCCTCAACCTGATCCTAAAAGACCATGCGAATTACCTGAATTACAAAGGCAGACTTCATAAGCGTGCGCTCCAAACTTTTGACCCCTTGCCTGTAATGCTCTTTGAAGGCTTCCGTAGGGTTACCACTGCGCATTTTATGCATCAGACTTTCCACCAATTTGTGGCTATAAAACTAAAAAAATTAATCCTTCTATTCGGCGTTGAAATCAGATTAATTTTGGGATTCTGTGGAATTGTGATGCATCGCTTTTGATTTGGGATAAATCTCATTTACTGTTGTGCGCGTGTTACAAGTGAACTGAACTAAAACTAATGAAATGGAGAGTCATTTATCTCATTAATGATACTCTATCCAATTTAATGCTCGATGCTTATCAATTTACACCTGAATTGAATCATGTTGCCAGATTGCTTGATTCAAATTTAATAAACGAAGTTGGAGATTTTGAAGTTTTGATGTCCATTATTCGTTGATAATAATATTTCCGATTGCTATTTTGTGTAAGTTGTTGATTAAAATTTCATGATTGGGTCTCAATATACTCAAACCATTGAGAAGGAGATAGAGATTTTACATGTTAATGTTAAAAGCAAATGTTTCGAAAACGTTTACATCATATATTTCTTAAGACTGTAATTAATTGTGTATTCTTCGATTTAAGCAATTTAATGGCATTTGGGTTGTGTACTTCTTGGTAAACAATTATTAAGATAATGGTCGGAGAAGAAAGTTAATTAATCGATCTCAATGCGCAGTTTTTGTTGCTTTTAACATAGATTTATGATTAATGTATAAGATAGATGTACATATATTCCAGAACTGTGGATCTTATGTTCGAGTATCTAAAGTATCAGTTGTTGTAGAGCTCTATAAAAAGGAATGAACTTTTAAAGAAATATAATTACAAAGAAATCTTCCAGTAAAGTTTTTCCGTAAGTTTGCTTTAGCACTAAATAAAACTTTTTATATCAATTATTTGTAATGAATTTAATGTTCTGATCAATTGGTATAAAGTATTTAAAAAATTGTTTCATCGAATCCTCGATTTAAATTAAATATAAGAATTCTCTAAAATCTTAAGATTCCGAAACTAATGACGAACTAGTATATTATAGTTGACAAATAACTCTATGAACGGAGCTCACGCGCTGTATTGCTACTCGATAAAATTCTCCACTGTAATCCGTGGTTGCTCTCGTACTCCACCGCCAGCTTTGTGAACAACTGCACAGCAGTGTGCACTGGGGTGGCTCTGTTTAAGTCCAGGGATGCAACCGACAGCAGTCGCTGTCCGACGAGAGAGGGTAACGTGGCTGCAGTCCAAGCTTAGTCTATTTGCTCGACCGACGTCCGTTGTGCACCATGTTGACTTTCCGGTGATTCGGTCTCTCAACGGCGTTTCCGAATTCGTTAATTGGCACAGCGCGTTGGATACTTCCCTCTACTCTGACCATGCCAATGAGGTCCCCACTCACTGAGCAGCCTGTAGGATCAGAATCATTGTTGAATTGAGTGATATTTGGTCAACGGAAATTCTTAGAGTATGTTCAAATGGTGAGTGCTATAAACAAGTGAGAACTATAAAAACACATAAACCGCCAGTTTTGATGTCAAAATGAAGTGAAATTTCATTTATTTCAAATTAAGTCATTTTCTTTTATCTATTTTCTTTATTATTTCCTGAGATAAAAAATTGAATCATTAGGTAAAAATATATTTCAGATACTGTCATTTTTAACTGTAACTAAAGATCATGAATAAGAAATCAATGACAGTTTTACTCTACTTCAAAATTTTTAAGTGTAAATTTAGTTAGTTTCGAAAATGTATTCTTTTTTTTTTAGGTTTAAAAACAAACTTGAACTTTATAGTATTTAAAGTGTAATAAAGTAATAAGAAACGGTAAGAAATTAACGTCAGCGAGACTGCGGAGAAGTAAGTACAACCTTAAACATTTCTTGGAAATCGGCGTTCCGCTGAGCTAATCTCCGATCGTTTAACTTGGAACGTATTACTCACTCGACCTGAAAAGTTTCATAGCGGCTCTTGTGTCACAGAGGAAATAAATTAAAACAGTATTATCTACAAATGTTTTCGTATCAAAGTATATTAGATAACACTGAGTAGAATTTGTTTTGCTCTTAAATAGAACGAAGAAGAACATAGAAAGTGGGATTATTATTCAATAACAGAAAACGAAATGATCTGCAACTATGTCAATAGGAGAGAAATTCCTAACATCTCAAACAGCTTAAAAATTAGAAAAAAAAGAACATTAAGGAGATTTTACTGTGTATAAGAAATACTGGAACTATTATTTGTATAACTGGTATGTTGTACAAAATGAAAACGTTCGTAATTAGGTTCCTCTGATTCAGTCGCTTTAAGAGATTTATTTCTTCAAGAGTGCTTGCAGCAACGCTACGTAATTACTACATGATGAATCACCTTCTTGATGTTTTAAATTGGGAAGTTAAAGGAAAGGAAATTGTATTTTTTACGACGTTATGATAAACACAAGAAAACTAGGAAATACAAATAAGTAAAAATATAATCATAATTTATCGTTAAGGATGTAGTAAAAATAGCTGCTTAGCCCTGTAAGTCACGTATCTATGTTAGATAAATTACGCTTCAATTGTTTGATCGTAGTGTTTGAGTTACAAAAGTGGAAAAAATTCCAAGTATTATTAATCAGTGATTTTGTAATGATTAATATGCCTTTGAAAAACTGTTTAACAGATCATAACCGTTTTTCTTGACAAAAACACCATTCTTCTTTGTGCGAAAATAATAATGTGTATCCGATGTGGTTGGATTCTCCATCCTGTGGTCATCAACCTTTTGGACCTCACGAACCACAATATTTATCGTTTCGATAACGCGGTCCTCTAAGTGATTCTTCTTTTATAGAAGTCAAGTAATGGTCACAGAAATTTCACTTTAAAATATGTAAAAATCCTAGATGCATTTTGTTCAACATTTCAAGAACTAGAAAATAGTATTATATAAAGTATGATAACTGAGGGGGAAAAGAGGAAAGAAGAAAGAATAACCAGAAGAATTATATGACATGGATTATGAGACATAAAACGGGACAACAAACGGAACTAAACAAGGACAGCAAAGACAGGGTACCACATTATGCATATTGTAATATTGTAAAAGGAGAACGAAAAAGGAATTAAGGAGCTCTGCAATGATCTTGATGGAGGCAGAGTGATCATAATGACTATTGGCCAATTAAAATGAAAAAAAAAAAAGCTTAACATGTCATTGGACATCTGTTGCATCAGAGATGATTTTTATATTTGTTTTTCAAATACGATAAAAACAATTTAATATTTAACCCAAAAATATAAGTTTCTTGAACAAAAGATTAAAAATTGAAACTAATGTTAAATATTTTTTTTGCGGACCGCCAAAATGTTCTCAGGGATCGGCTGGCGACTGCTGCCCTACAGGACGCAAAAGGTCCGCCTCGTAGCCTTCATCTGTCTGGAGTCGCTTGTCGCTGTGTAGCGGCACGATGGTGGCGGGCTCCGCGGCTGTAATCCGCCTGCCGGGAGCCTTTGCGGCGCGACGACGACGACGACGACGACGACTCGCCCTCGGCTGTTCATTAGCCGGCCTCCCAACCCCTCATCCCCTTCGGCGTCCCTGTATCCTCATCCCCCGGCGCAAACGCCGTCTTAATTAGAGCGCCCAAAGAGGCGAGACATGGGACCGCGTGTCTTCACTACATGGCCGTACTCTGTCGTGACATTTTACTGCAGGGATATGGCAAGAACTACTACTACTCAACTACATGCTCTGTGTTTTTTCCTTCAGTTTCTTTGAAACTCCTGCCTATAAAATTTGAACGGTGGTTAATGATTCTTCATGAATAAATGATACGTTCTACATGGCAATGAGTTCGAAGTTCCTCTTAAGGACTTTGTCTTGCATGTAGTTCAAATCAGACGAAAAAAGAACTGTATGTAATGATTCAATTGGTTCCTAGGATTTTCTATAATGTTGTAATATTGTTGGATAAAACACTGTTGAACGAAATGATAATTAGGTTATATACATAATTGAAATTCATATATGATGTGAAATGAGTTAAAACAGTGAGTGACTCACTAATTTCCAGTTCAAAACATTGTATATCTGTATTGTTTTCTCCTTTATTTAACAATTCTAACGGATATGAATAATATAAATATTTTGACATCATAAAATTATATTAAATAGTATTAATTATCAAATCAACAATATCGTCTTACACTTCGAAGGAGAAGAAAGTCTTGACGATTAGCTCTGGAAATACGGAAATCTCTGGTGACTTGAATCTTGTATCTAGTTCGACGCCCGCTAGTTCGCGGAGAGACCAACACTTGAGCGTTACTGCCAACTGTACTGAGGAGTGGTATTAAGGATAATCCTCACGATAAACAGACGCACGTTAAGTTGGCGATTAGACGCCATGGATACCGTCTGGGTTTCTATTGCATTCAACTCGCATCTCCTCCGTTTCCAACATCTTCCTTTACTGCTCTATTGGACTCATCCAACTTTAAACTAATTTTCCATTTAATTTTTATATACCGCTGTCGCATGAAATTGCTTATAGTTATGAAAAATAACTAGTTTTTTCTGTTCTACACAGTTTTCTTCTCATCTTGAAACATACACAACAATGTCTAAATAACAACGTGCCCACCGTTTTCTGCACATCAGACCTGAGCGAGTTCACCAAAACTAATTACGGAAACTAATTTCTTTGACTACATGATTTGTGAAAATATTCGGTGACGGTATAATTTAGGGATAAATAATATTTTTATTAAATAAATAAAAAAACTTTTGAAAGACCTAATGTTTCAATATTCTGGAATAAAACTAGAATAAAGTCTTAATATTAGAGAGCTCATGATACCTGCAATACTTCAGGTTTGTAAATTTGTCAGAAATTTTAACCTCATTTGAATTTTTATGGAAAGAAAAGGTACTATCTGCTTTAAGTTTTTATTTACTATTTTTAAAGGTACCTGATAGACTGAATTTATCATTGGAATAGTATTTTATATCTAGTATTTTTCTTTCGCATGATAAAAAATATATATTTTTCATTTATATATTTCAATTTCTGAGACGAACAGTGTGTTTTCAGCAGGCGGAGCACATATTTTTACACAACAGCTAATCAGTTAACTTTCTCGCCAAGTAAAATGGATCGCGGAATCTAAGGTTTATTTTTGTGAAACCAATTCAGTTTCCTTAGGTCTGGTTGGTTTTGTGTCTTTTGTTCAGATCATCTTGTACATCAGAAGCGAGACAGTCGTCTTCGTAGTGTGGTCTGCAGTCGTCGTTACGTTGCCTTAGGTCTTTGAGAGAAGAGCAACCTTCGTAATCCCTCTAAAGTGTTCGGATCTGTGAGATGCTGGGCGTCCCGTTTGGATTGCCGCAAGGATCTGTAAGGAGCTAGGAGACGGTTGTCCTCCCCGAGGGCTATGGGTTCCAGATTCCACGTCTTACAGGGCTTTCACCATTTTGGGTTCTAACTATACTTGCGCACTTAGAGAGACAAAACCGTCTGCAGAATTCGTGTTCGTTGATGGTTTCTTTATTTTTATCAATTCTCTGAGAAGAAAATGTGTGTATAATTATTTTTATTTCCCACTGTCGATACTGATTTCAGGAAGGAATTATTAATACTTTCGGAATTAATTAATAGAACATGTCCAAGTTTGTTCAAAACCGGACAATGAGAAGTATTGAGAATTTTTAATAATTCTTGTTTATTTTTTAATATTATAAATCTTTATAGAAATATACTGGTTCCAACATTTCCAAAAAAATTCGACAATGCTACAGGGAAAGAGTAGAATTTCTATGATTCGCGCACACGTCTTGTATGGAAAATGATCTATATCTAATCACGTTACTCGGAGTAAAAACCGTTTTAATGAAGAATACCAATTCTCTGGCCTTCAATGTCTCAACCAATCCCGTGATATTCTTAATATGTCCATTGGTTTCAGCAACAAACATATCATGGTGACAACTGCAAACGCTTATAATAGTTGACCCAATACCGGAGTATAAAGAAGTTTGGTAAATACTTTAACTTCCGTTTAATTAACTCCTAAAATAAATGAAGCTATTGGATTATGTTAATAAAGGAGACTGAATAATAAATACATATTGGATTGCGTCTCCGATATTCCATCCCGAATAATTTAGTTGGATATTGGCTCTCGCATTGGTTATACTGCACTTGAGGGTCACGCATTTGCATCTCTCTCTTGAACCTCCCCACATCGTCTTTGTATCTCATTCTCCGACTCTTCTTCATCATCGCAGGAGTGTTTCTCGTATTACGCCCAAACGCTGCTGGTTGCTGGTGGTGCAATCTAGAGGAGGCGTTGTGGGGCGACGGAGGCGCCACAGCGGAGCGGGCGCAAGACGGCGGTAGCGCAGCGGCCGCCCGCGAAGCGAGGGGGTTTATCTCTCCGCAGCGGCAGTGGTCGTCTCATCCCTCTGGAAAACTCTCAAAACTTTGTGCTGCAACCTCTCTTTAATATCTTTGAGTACCATCTCGTCTGCGAGTGAGTGGGATGGGAGGGATTTGAGGGGGACGACTACCACCAACACCGCCCCTCCCCACGCACACAGTCCAAAGTCATGAATTAACTTTTTCGATGGGCTCGGGAGGTAGGAATACAGTCAATTTTAGACCCCTTCTCTCGTCGGAGCCTACCACTTCCACTCGTCTCGCTCTTCTCCCTCAAAGACGTTGGAGGAAAAGAGTTTTAGTCATATACGAAGAGCAGTGATCTCCGTTACGAGGAATTCCATTTCTTCTAATTTGATTGACATCACCGGAGATCTCGAAACGACTGAAAAAGAAGGGGGGATTAAACGTTTAGTAGCGTCTCTTGTAATACATGAAAGGAGATTCCAGAGCAATGGTGATGGTGAAGTTGGTTAAGAACATAGATATAGAGAGAAATTCTCCAGAATCGTGGATAGAATTTGATTCAAAATCATTGTGTACGCGATTATGGGGGAATAGATGTCACTAAACGATAGAATTGTAGGTGGGGAAGAGACACGATAAAAGAGAAGTCGTTCACAAAGAGAACTAGATAGGGGAGAAGGGCAAAAGGAAAGTGCCCTAAGTTCCGAAGGGCGTGTGTGCAGCCGATAGCTCGAGTCGTCTGTCATCTTTAGAGAAAAAGAAATGGCACCGGGAGGGGAATACGAGACTCGGTGGTGCAGTGGAGAGAAGACCAATTTTGATGGACTATGGTCCCGCCTTTAATCCAAGAATTGATAAACTAAGTACTTAAAGCACTACGTCCTCAAGTTCAATTCTTTCTGTTATTTATTTCAATCATTATTATTATCTGAGTGAACCATGTTCATCTTAGTCTTTTGCTGATTATTTATCTTAATTATTCCCTATTCGTTGTGATTTGCAGCTATCATAAGATCCTTTATTTGAAGATAATTTTTATCGACTAGTATATAGTTTTGAGACCTCACATTTGTTCATGTTATTTCAAAGATAGACGAACTACTAATTCACATTACTATTCACACTCTATTGGGAACGCTTGGGAGTAAATACAGTTGCAAATCTGTTAGAGCGTTTCAAGATGCGCCTTCATCGGCTCGTAATTTATACCTCTATTGTGCTGCTATATCAAGGTTTTCTAGTTCCTGAAACTTTGTCAAGTCAAACTATCCCTCAACAGACCCCGAAATTCTATGGGGTTCGTGGAGAGTAGACCACGGTACTAGAAGGAGGAGATGTGGTCAGTATCTCGCTCCGTCCGGTTTGATCCCCGGGATAGACCCTGGTACTCATTTTACAGCAGGCTGAGTAGGCCTGGGAGTCAGTCTGGATGTTGAGGTGTAATGAAAATCCCCACCATCCAGCCAGCAGCTCAGCGCTCTACCCACTGAGCCACGCTGACTCCCCCTAAAACTTTGTCCTCTTTCTAAATGTAATGGGTTTTCTGCATTTTCCCTCAATGGAAGAGACTTTGATTTACCTCTCATTTAGGACAAGACCGAGTTTTACCAAATATCATTTATAATTTATATATAAATTATCAATTTTTCCAGTAAAAATAAAACTGTCATGTACATGCTCTATCTTGAAACGTAACAACATTACTGTCTTAGTATAGATGAATAATCGTGATGGAAATAAACGAAGAGGATACAAATCATTTAAGTTACTCTTGAGTTTGTTCTTACTTTATTAACTATAAAATTATTGATATACATATATTCATAAATTTTATTGATACAAGACTATATTATCGAACTTTCCATGCAATAACTGTTTTATGGGACTTTAGGGCTCTCCAACGTCTAGGTCATTAGAACCTTTATGCAAGAACTGTCATTCATAAGATAATTCCACACCTGTCGAAAACTTAGTTCTGGAGTTGTAAAAATTGAGAGTATAGTAAGTCTCTATAGGAATGATGAATACATTTTATATTTTTAGAGATAGTGAATCATTTAAAAGTTATTAGTTCTAACAGAAATGAAGCCGCTAACGAAAAACGTAATATTGCTAAATCGGAATTTTCTCACATTTTAGTTTTACATATTATTTTTAGATTCATTTATTATTGTAAAGGAAAAATTCAATGAGAAATTAATCAGATTATGTTTTCCTACCCTCTAACGACATTTATGTTACCTCTCACGAATTCAAAAATATATTAAAATGCTTCAAAATAAATGGAAAATTTTCAATAGTCAATCTAAAAAATAAATTTATGTATGGATTTATTTTATAACGTAGGTTTAAATTATACTTTGAAGTGTACACATAAAATACACTAAAATTCAGTGGAAATCATTTTCTGAGTGGATACATTGTCAGCAGCCACCTGAAAAACTTGAGGGAAGAGATGCCAACGTATAAGAGAGTGATTTCTACTCGTAATTTTGTAAAACTGCCACACGTACTGGAGCGACACGTGTAATTTTATCGCTGTAAGGGAGTGTATAATGGATGATCAAAATGGATCTCCGCAGGTGTCGTGTTCTCATAAAGTTAACAAACTGTGAATGCCTTGATTTTTTATTATTGCGCATGGTTTGTGGAACAGAGAAGCAAATTTATTTGATTACAAAGACAGTTCATTTTTCTCTTGTTCATCGAGTTTGAGAATTCTGTTCCTCGATCATTTTCTTCCTTTCTTTGCTCGACAGGAACCAAATTAATTTTCTATAACATCCAATTTTTCTCTCCTTCTGTTTAATGTTTGTGCTTTTCCCTTAAAATTGAAATTATAAGCAACCACATTAGTGACTCTGTAATCGTGCATGATACTTTTTCGTCTCACCAGTGTATTCTTTGTTGGTGGATTATTCACGTCGTCCTCTATGTTTGATATTTTGCGATCGTTGTGTTGAATGCCGTCGAAGGATGGGGGCGCAACGTTTTCCATTGCATTAAGCATTAAGTTTTAAACTCAATTAGCTCGACGTGTTTACTTTCCATTTCTTCGCCTCGCCCTGTGTCGCTGCTGCCTCGACGCCCTTCCACCCCTCGAACCACCCACCTCTTTTCTTACGCGCACCCTCGGGCCTCACCACCGCAACGCCTCACTCTCTCACCCTCTTGAAGGGTGTGCCTCCCACAATAGCGCAAGCGGCTCCCCGCAGATTCCGGTCGCGATTAATCTTTAATATTTACCTTTGTTGCTCTTCTGTTCGGTTTAGTGCGCACAACCGCCGTCGTCAACGTCGCGACATGCCTCGTTCGCGTGTGGCGGTGCGCGCGTCATTATTTAAAGTTTGTCCACCGCGCCCTACTTGCCTGCTTGCTCTTTGACAAAGCCTTGGAAAGCAGCGGCTTGAGTGTTGTAGCAGGAATTGCGCAGTAGTGCACTTGCCTATACGACCCTTTGAACGACGCTGAACAAAATTAATTTTCTGAAGTATTTTGGATTCTTTTTTAAATTAGTAATAACGACCATTGATGGTCAGGATTAATCGTTCATGGTATTGAAAGAAATTCCAAACCATATCCTACCTATAACGTAACCTTTATACAAAATAATATTTCGTATATGATCGATTCACCAGGATGAGTTCACAAAGGTAACTTTCACAATTTTAATGACTCGAAAGTACTTTCAGTTTATTTTCTCTCGGTAGCTAAGTAATTAATGGATTGAGGCTCACTAATTTACAATACTATCGATAATATGGCGCAATTAATCAACTTTTAAATATTTCTGATTTAGAATACAGACATCAATAATATCCATAAATTGACATGCTTAATTTAATTATCAGATTCATTGATATGTTTGACCATGTAATCGGCAAACTGAAATGAGTTGCAAAAGCGAGAATTTGCCAGATTTGTGGTCAGTATGAAAGAAGGTCGTAATTACGATAACCTTCGTATGCTTTCCCATTATTCATTCTCTTCTCTTTATTAATTTGTATCGTAGAGTGATTACAATAAGCATCTTCATTCTTTTACTGTACCACGTATGTTAGAGGGAATTAATATTTGATTTGTATCGTGGAGTTAATTTGAAACTGGAAGTATAAGAGAACTTGAAAATTTAGAAAGGATAATTAAAAATAGTTTTACTATATAAAAATAAGGTTTATTTACATATTTTTTCTCATGATCGTAAAAACCGTTCATGCCAAAAGTACATTCGTTCCAAACAACGTATGAATAAAACCTATGTCATTAATGTAAAAGAATACAGGTAGAAACAAAGTAACACATAAACAGAGATCTTAGTTGAGAAGTAACAAGATGGCGTAAAATGTGTTACGTGGTGTTGTGAAGCAAATGTGGAATTGGATGCTCGCCCTCTCCCACAGAGAGCAAAAGCAAGAGTTCGCAGCGGTGCCGCCTCCATCCTTTTGTCAGCTTCACTATCCGCATTCTGCTCTCCGGAACGATGTGTTCTCGCGTAATTTACATCGAAATAAATAACCTTTGTGGCCCAGCATTCGTCCCACTGCGCCCCGCGGCGGCGTGACCATGTTGACGGGCTATGCTTCGTCCGTTGTCGACGAGGGTGCTTTCATTGAGGGAGGACAACACACTGCGCAGGAGGGGGGAGGGTCGACAGTGCCTCACAGAAAAGCAATTATTTATATTTTGATCAATCTGATGCTTATAATTTAACGCATTATAAGATGGGTAGTGAAATAAAGACTACATGTTCACACATTTCTTTAGAAAGTAAAATTAAAAATAGTTCTAATACATAAAATAAGATTTTCCTTAAATATTTTTCCCTATGATCGTAAAAAGATAGTTACAGACTTCTATATGTTTCCATATGAATAAGAATTATTCAACGTAAAATGTATGCTACATTTAAGTGTGATACATTTCAAACAAATTATTTATTAACAAATGAAAGAAATATTAAAAAATACTCACATTGTCAAGAAAGGCAACGTGTTCTGCATATAACGTTCGAAAAAATTCAGAATTTTTCAAGAAATATGTTATTTTTTTAACATCTTATCTACACGAGGAGTGTAAAAGTAGGTTCCCGCGGCCGGAGTTAATATAAACTTTTTTGTCCTGAACAAATAAGTTTATTTTATACATGAAAAATAATCTTCTTTTAAGTTTTTATCCAGCACTCGTGAATAAAAATTCACGTATTTTTCTCAAAAGCTTTTACAAAGCAATACGAGATATAATGAATGAGAGCGAGAAAATTTTGCAATGTGATATGTGAATGTTTTTTGCAATATTCGAATAATTGCACCCAAGTCTTGTGAAAGCATCCAGTTGCGAGTAACTTAAAACGAAATTGTTCTCACAGTAAAACTGGAATCGTTCATGCCAAATCGTAATACTTTGAAATGGGTGAAAAAACATGAAATACACTTGATGGAATCAACAAGAAGATATGTTCAGAAGCGACGACATGTAAATAATATTTAGTTTTCATTTAAACATTCCACTCCCTTTTCTTTAATTAATTTTATTTCAACAGAAATTTCGTATGACGCAGAAGATTCATTACATCCGTACTTAGGAAATAGACTGTTTACAGAGAAGACAGTTGTATTTCGCAGTTATATCGCATGGATGCATTTGCCTCAAAGCGCACATCCCAAACCTCTCTCAACCATACATATTCCTCAGAGAGATCCTCATGACTATCCGAGCGCATTACAAAACGCACAACGAAATGAAATCTCATTTATAAACATTTTTTGTCTCGGGTGGGTGTACTTAACATATTCCCTTCTCCAAGTGCTATTCGGATTTATTATGCATACCACATCTTTTTCTACTTATTTGACACTCTATGGATATAGATTTCTTCTGTACATATTCCTGCTTTTGAGGAGAACAATTTCTGTAAGTTAAGAGAAGAATCTTCAAAACATAAAGTCAAGAGCCTTTCTCATTTGATTAATCAAAAAGTAGGACGATCAATCCACTTTTTCGTTTAAACACTGAATCCATTCAATTTCACATCCATATCAAATATTCATTTCAAGTCTTCGTGCACGACTTGAATTTATTTCGTCTGTTATAAGATCATTTAGAAATCATTTCAAACATTTTACGAATTATTGCTTGAATATAATGCTTTATCTATTAACATAAAAGTTGTTGTTTCTTATTTACAATTCTTTAATATATTGTGTATGGATGTTTCAGGAAAAAAATGTTACTTCCGGAAAACCTTATTTCATGTTACTCAAGATGCTAAAACTTATTTATTAAATCAGGAGAATATTTTGAATGCCATATTTGAAGATACCAGAAAAAGCTGTTTATAGTTTTACCCTTTAGATAAACTTCCAAGTCTTCTCGTAAATCCATGTTAAGAATAACACTGGAATAGCTACACCACAGCAAACACACAATAAAAACTATGCTACTTCCTCCTTATCCCGCAATCTAAATGTAAAGGAAGCCCGTTGATCTTGGTGTCGAAATCCTCCAGTTGGAGGGTATACCGAGGACGACCCCTGAATTGCTTAACGGTGAAATGGAGCACGTGCTGGGGACAGGAGAGGAGAGGAGTTGCTCCCTAAGCGAGTTCGTGTCTCGTGATCAATCGACGTCGCACTCGTTTTTTTTTATATATTCCGGGCGCGGATGAGAGCATTTCAATACAAGAGGGGGCTGACCTGATGGCGGGCGACTCGTATCGAAACACCATCGCACAGCCGAAGCTCTCGTTTGGCCGCTGCAGATCCAGCTCTTCTATCTCTCTCTTCCTGTCTGCTCTCGCGGGGTTCCTTCTTCCCCTTTAGGGCATTGGCGGTCGAAACCTCCGAGCTCTTTCTCTCTCTCCTCTGGATATTAGCCCCGGGATGTGGATCGGTGCTGGGAGCTTTCCCTCGGGCGCGGATCTTTCGCAGTGATCCTCATCCGACGCCCTTAGTGACCTCTAGTGACTGCGTTATTAAATACGACGTTCCTTGTCGGAACTATCCCATTATATGGCATTCTCCGGTAATTATTCGGCTCTTTATTCTCCGATCAATATTCGATCTATATAGTTACCAAATTACAAATATGTTCATCCATTATCACACTGATATTCATGCAGTTGTCTTCCTTCTTCATTATGTATCCTCGAATCCCAAAGCTCAGTGAAAAAAAGAATTTCGTGTTATAATGATACAATTTAAAAGAGAAATTTGAATTTTCTACGGAGGTAAGTGTAAAACCATCAGCATTCCTAAACAAAACGAACAATACATATGTATGGAAAAACACAGAAGAAGGTTTTTGATGTACTTCGATACCGAAATATTTTTAGATTATTTTAAAAAAATAACATGAAAAGAGAATTTTGCAGATTGCTCGACGCTTTAAACTTCAAATTAGGTTGTGTGTAATGCAACCTAAATTTATTTTCTACTGGTTTTTCTTCTTCATTTTCCTGGCACCCAATGAGCATGCATTAAGATATATTGTTGGGAAGTTTATCTCTATTCTCAAGTTCTTTGCTTTATCATGTATTGTTTGATTCACAATTGTTTTGACTGTTGAATATGACAAAATTTTACGACTAAGTCGTGGTTGAATCATAATTTTTATCCATAGGGATTCAAGTACGATTATTACTTACAATATTACGATGTGCTCCAAAATTTCAAAACTAGATTTCAGGTAAGTCACGGTAACTCAGCAAATAATTTATTAAATTGATTGAAACTAACCTTTGTGTCGATGAAAATATTAATATTTTGTGTCCGTCGTTTGTTATTTCCAGTATATTTCGACCTCAGAATGTGATTGGCAACTTTCTTGCTGGACCTAAGCCAACTTTCACAACATTCCATTCCCGCCAACTTCTCACAAGGCTTGCTCTTTGTTACCTCATATGGCGGATGACGAGTTTTCCAATCTCTTTGCTGAATCCTATTGGAGTATATAATGGTTTCCGGGGGATTTGCGAAAAGATGAGATTCCCTTCAAACCAGTGTTCCATAACTAAAGTAAATACAAGAACTCGGGGATCTCATTTTCGGGTTTCGAAACTTCAATAACATTGCTTTATCTTGAATTGGGATTTGCGGGACATTAATTTTACTCAGCAACGGTTGTAAAATAGTCAAGAAATGTGATCACTATATTAATCTATGTCCGTTAGTCATGCACAAGCACCTTCGAACTTTCTTGATTGAAAACATTAGGATAGCATATTTGATTTATATCGTTTATGTAAACAACAATAAAAAATAATGCGTTCCAAATACCTGTAATATTTTTACTACAAAATATTTTCAACTTCTAGGAATTGCCAATGGTTTATTTTATCAGTGTCATGAATTATAGTCACAGTGCATCCGACTTACTCGTATTGTATTTTACATGTACGATTCAAACATGCATAAGGTTTGTCTCCAAGTTCACAACTTAGTAAATTAATTTGAAATAAATGTAGTAATATTTTTTTAAAAAAATAGTAACATTAAAAAATTAAAATTGTGTATCTAATATTTTAAGAAATGTTATTTTAATATATTTGCATCTGTGAATCACTTCTTAATATGAATTATAACTAATGACTACTTATTTCGAATGGCATCTCATATCTCTTGTTGGCTATCGTCGTAAGAGAGAATCTTTTCTTTGAATGCTTCTATGGTCCTTATTCCAAACTGCTCTTGCGTACTTGGCATGCTCTTTGGAATAACTTTGGGGCCTTTGATTGTCTCGCCGCTAGCTTTGGTTTTTTGTGTTTTCTCGCTGTCTCTAAATCACGGATATGACGAGAACTCTGCCAAGCTCTCGAAATTTCTCTCCGGGTGACGTATTTATTCGTGGTCCGAGGACCGATTTCCATATTATTAGAGGCCGACCTTTTCTGGAAGCGACGCAGACCATTCTTTATAGATGTATTTATGGTTGTTTTACGTGCGCGTCTCTTCCTTGTGCCGCTGCAGGTATTAGCTTGCATTAATAACTTGCGTCCGTCGGATTCCTGGGTCTCCGTGGGGGCGGCTGCGACACAAAAGACGTTCCGCCGTAAAACCAGGGACACTCGACGAAAATAATGAAAACAGTGAACGGCCTGAGTGGACGATGTCTTGACCCCGGAGAGGGGTTGGGTGAAGGGGCACAGGTTAAGAGGAATTGGTGGAAGAGGAGGGGATGATGAGGGTGAGGGAGGATGTTGAGAGCTCGTTACGAGGCGTGGCCTCCATAAACCATGTGGCGACTCCCAACATCTCATCCCCTCCTCGCAACTCCTCCAAGGCTTCCGGGGACCCAGCGGCGGCGCGGCGCCCGGTACCCTTGGGCCTTCCTCGCTCGCCCTATGTTCCTCTTCCCTCGCGGAGGGCCTTGTTAAAGGGCGTAATACACGACTCTGGGAAAGGTATTATACGGGGCCGACCGCCGTTCATATTGGCGCCAGAGCTCTATAGAAGGAGGCGAGTGATCGCGTTGGAGGAAGAGTGTACGTGGGAGAAGGGAATGGCGGGGCAGGGAAAGAGCGGTCATCCAGGTCACGTGCGGAGGATTGTCGCCTTTATTGAGGAGCTGCGTGGACATTGGACACAAACAGCTCGGCTCTCTCTCTCTCTCTCACCATGTGATTTCCTTCCCTTTCTGGCCGTAGTAACATAGTGGCTCAGCAGATGCTCGCGGAAGCGCTCTGAATTACCGCAAAATGAAACAAAGGAATGAGAAGACACAACACCGTCTCAAATTACTTGATTCGAAAAAGGCGGTCTCCGGAAAGATAAGGTCGTGTCATCGAATTAAGGAAACAGTTCTAATATTTGTTCTTCACAATAAGATCAATGTCATAAATTGATATGTAATATATAATTTAATAATAAGCGCATAAACTACGGAATTTAATACTTACTAAGAAAGTATTTTAAAATTTTAAATTTTTCCCATTTATTTTTCTGTATTGCACTTATGTTTGCAATTTTTCGGTGTATAAAATGTATATCTGAATCTCATCATTGATTGTGATTTTTTCGAAAAAAAAATGTAATTATGTGTGTTGGTAATGAAACAGTGTTTAACACATAAACAATAATGCTTTTTGTTTGAACGAAAATTGATTCCATGATAGGCAAAAAGACTTATGAGAAAATATCTCAACTACACAAATTTACCGTGTCAATAAAAGGAAGCGTTTCGTTCAGTTGCCTGCAATTTATTATAAAGTAAGATATTTATTCTAATATTATTTAATATACTATGAGCTGATCATGTTACTCAACTCATTGTTTCGAGGAACTACTAGTAGTTTGCAGATAAAACAAATTTCCCAAAAATAGTTACATTCTTTCGCACATTATTTTTTTAAAAATACTAAGAAAATACTGTCTGCTAGGGGTAGTTTTAATGTAGAGTTTATTGTTGTCACTTTTCATCTTGGAATTTGGATGGAAAGTATTAATTTTCTTTGTTTTGTGTTCAGAGCTACACCATCTTCCCTTAATGGCTGTGAACAGAAAGAAAACCACTCTCATTTTTTCTGTATCAAGAATAATCATCAACCTTACTTCCCTTATTGTGTTGCTTAAAATAAATGAAATATGCCATCATTACAATTTAAACTAACGTCAAAATTATTCCACTTTTCCTCAATTCCATGTAGTAGAAGCATGAACGTGATGTGAAATAATTTGGGATCCAAGAAACGCACATAACTCAGTACAATCTATTAATGGAAGATCGTTATACTGAATGAGTAATTGAATTATTCAGATGAAATGTTTTTAACTCTTGAAGAAACTACAAACTTGAATAGACGACGCAGAAATGAAAGAAAAAAATATATTAGTTTAATCTTTTTTTATTTCAAAGTAAGATTAGTTCTGAAGTACTGACATATAATAGCTAATAATCAGAGAGTACTTTTAATCCGAAGTACTTCCAAGTGATATTGATTCAATCGTGTTCTTATATATGCTGCGAAAAAATATTCCAATATCCGTGTGGTGTCATCACAAACCGCTATTAGGTTTACCATCGCACTAATATTTCATTGTTAACACTCGGTAATTTTCATATAACCCACCAGTAGTTACGTTTCCGAACATATACTGAATATATCCCTGCCTCTGTCAAAAGTAGCTCCGGGAAGAGCTACCTTTGACGTGCAGCGCTGTACGCTTTCGATAATCTCTTTGCTGGGCGTTTCGATCACAACACTCAGTTGATCGGTATCGCACTGTATTGCATCGTTGTACGGAATGGTATTTTGAACAGAATTGGTGAAAAACCATCCTCGTATAACGGTAACTCATGTGCATGGATGAATTTCAAACCAACGTTCTGGTAGCGAGAGCTTGATGTAGCCTAGAGGTAAGGTGTCGGTTTATTTCTACCAGGAACCTTTGGAGATGTCCTTATTTAGTAGAACAGCTCTTCACCCTAACATATTTCAGTGGATATTGAGATATTGCTTACTTATTCACTGGGTAGAATCGGGTTGACATTTTACTGATTACTGCGGGAATAACATTGCACTTGACTTAAACAATCCATTGTCGGTGAAATTGTCGTAATGTAATTTTTATGCAAATAATCAGCCATTATTGGTTGTGCAGAATTCCATTGCATTATTCATGGCAAATTTTTTGTGTACTTGTAAGAGAAAAATGTTTTTAAATGTCATATAAAATATTACAATACAGTAATTATATTTTTGTCTAACATCTTCAAGTAATTTGAATAACTTTACGTCTTTCTCCGTAGACAAATATACTTTTCTTGAATGTACACTACTGATAACAAAAAAGGGCCCATTTATTTTTCTAAGTCCCACGCTCTGACCAGTTTTGGATCTGTTAAGTTTGCAAACCATCTCTCCTCTTGCTTCCCCTTCGACAGGGGAAGTTTCGTTCGACCAATCGTAGGTCTATTTGAAACGGCGCCCATATTTGGAAGACTAATAGTACCGCTGGTAAATCGTAACGAGATAAAATGTTTCATTACACCGCTATTAAAGAAATATTTTGTATTTTTTTATTATACACATTTTGGACTTCTATAACAAAAATATTCTGTATATTCTTGACTTCAATAAACTTTACCATTCTCTATATTTAAACGACATCTCGAGATTCGTTGTCTCGCAAGGTCTTCATAGGCAATGTAAAAGATATTAGAGTTTCTGTAAAAAACGTTTGCGTAATACTGTGATAACATATAGTTTTTAACAAAATTTGAATATTATTGCAAGATATCGTATGGAATTGGTATAATTCGAATCACAAATTACTTATAAATATTCCTATAATTTCTTATATTTATACAGTGAAGTAAAGAAATCAAATCTCATTGCCTACAAGTGATGTGTATTGTCGAAAGTAATTTCACATAATTTGCGATTCACTTAAGATTTTCATATTTGTGAAAAGGAATTAAATAAATATAGAAAACGTTTGTCTAAAATATGAACTAATAACACAAAAGTTTAATTCTCGAGTTATAAATAATATAAAACTACTTAAGGAACAAATAAATTACTGTTCTAATAATATAATGATCTACAATATACCACTGGTTATAATCGTGCAGCATATAAAATCGTGATCCGAGAATAATATTACAAAAAACGTGTTTTAGATTACAAGAAATATCACTAAAACTGAAATCTCTTTCATTAATTTATTCAAAGTAAATTGTGAAATACAACCACAGATTCTTGTTTTCTTTCTTTGTTCCTACTTCTCTCTTTCTCTTCCTTTAAATTTCATAGTTCAATTAAAGAACGTTAATTGCATCTATTAATAATTTTGTTTAAATATGTGATACTCTTTTAAAGATAATACTTCTTCAATATCCATGCGTCTGAGTGTTTTGTATTTTTCATGCTATTTCGTTACTTTACTTACCTTTCTTGACAAAGAATTCTGAAAGTGTAAAATGTAATATTTACAATACTATTTCTACATTTCCAACTGATACTCAAAACAATAGTTAAAAATTAAGAAAATTGTATCACTTATTACCATCAAAATAATGGAAAAATAAAAAACCGTGCTAAGCAAAATGTAACAAGAAAGTTCAGCAAAAGGAAGTAGTGCACTCCTAAAAACGCCGCGAAATGATACAATGTCATTGGATGTAAATTCGCGACTAAGGACGTTCGTGTGGGTGGAAGATTCCAAATACAATGAGAAACGTGAGATGCACACTATCTTCTATTCTCCTTTAAAAATAACATGAAAATGACATATCTACAAACACACTCTTTGGATTCTCACAATTGGTAAACGAAAAAGTACGCGATGTGTGTGGAAATTATTTCACTGCATCTATTCCAAACTTTACCGATAATGCGGATTAAACATATACTAATTACACTATGAATACAGTATATTTAAGAAAAATAAAATAGTTGGAACAGTTTTTGAATATTTTTCAAAAGAATACTTTGACCTTCAAATGAAGTAGCCTTTGCGTTCACGTAAAGCGAAAGTTTAAATCACCTGCGCAAATTCTAAGTATTCGTGGTTGAAATTATTTCTTTCATCTACGACTATAAGAAGAAAGGTTTGAAATACCTTATCTGATCAGACGGCCTCGTGTTACTCTGTAGAGGGGGAATTTGAGTTTATGGAGCTTAGTAAAATTGGACGATGCGATTGCTATTTTATTGCTACGAAAACTGTTAGTTTAAATTAATAGAGCATATACCTTTTTCTTTAGTAAACATTGTTCTCCAAATGTATAATGTTGTAAATCTAGATGCTATATGAATAAATATTTATTGAAAATATGGTTTGGATATATATTAGACCTGTTTTCTGCTCAATATTTTTATTAAAATAAAGTTTTAATACTTGGGGTATAATTACGAACTCGTGAATTTCTTTTAGTTCATTGTTTTCTTTAAATATAAATTATTTGATTTTAAATTCAATATAAATTTTTTTTGCACATGTTTATTGAAATTTTGAAGAACTTTATGTAGCCTTTTTTTCTGAAAATACGAACTTTCATTAAAGCAACTTAGTATGTATAATGCAGCTTTATGGACCACATGAGGTCACTGATTTTTTTATACTTTAGAAGCTGTTTTCATTCGGTATCGAGATTCATTAAATTGCTGCTACCTCTTGCATTTGAGGATATGCCACGCGTTTCAGTAAACATTTGAAAATTAAGAGAAAAAATTGATTTATGACCCATATTTGAGATCCCCTTATACATTTACAGAAAATACAATCGAATTGATATAGTATCCTATCAATTAGTGTGTTGTGTTGCGAATGCGTTTTAGTTTGAATTCATCGGCACCAGCGCTGTCCAACTTATCTTCGCCAGCGGACCATTTTCTATAAAATTTCGATCGATCGAGTCGGCACGGGATGGAATTTGGCAAAATGTTAACGAATAAAACAAATTGACCATATTTTTTTATTTGTAACACGATATTTTGATTATCATCAACAAATTTTTTAAATTTAATTACTCGCATATTTCTTTAAAAAAAAGTATTTCTTATATTTAGTATTATAATAAAATATTTTCATATTGTAATGTACAACGGAGTCATTCCAAAAACATTTTTTTATATTTTCTCTCATCGGACATACCACGTCAAATATTGATTCTGAGATTTATGGCATAAAGTTGTGCCACCAAGTTTGTTGAAAAATTTGGTATAAAATTTTCTGTAACTCGCGGGTTATAAGAGAAGTTTCGCTGACCGCGAGTTAGCGCTACTCGGCGCCATGGGCAGGTAACGACAGGTATGCTCTTACAAACTCATGTGCGGGTTGAAAGTAATCCTGATCCACTGTACGACGTGAGTGCACACCTACGCCAGATCTGGAGCGTCGCGTCTGTCGCGAACAGGAACACATTTCACGCGAAATAGACTAGCACAGAGCGCAGGTGTCATGACGAGCAGGTCCGTTCACACATCTGGCTTTGTGAGACATGAGCGCGTGCCATCGTTCGCATACAGATAGGTAAGAGATGAGATCGTAAGGACTTCATTTGGGAACTGGAAGCAGGACGTTCGCGCTCGTTATTGTGCGACAGGTCACATGAAGGAGCTCATCTCTCAAATTGGCAGCTTTCTCATATACTACTCATGAATATCTGACGTGTCCCAGTACAACAGGGTATAGTGGGAATACGAGATGGAACGTGTTAATGAAATGTATAACCCAGTAATTGTATCTCGTTTCAGGTTCATTATTAACATTTGAACATATAATACTGTCTCTTGGAAAAAATTGAAACATAGTTTTTTCTTAATTGAAGCGAAGAAAATTTTAAAACATAAAAAACCTTCCAAAAGGTCTCATACAAAAAATATTGTTAAATTTGCATACAGTTTTATCTCTAAATGTACAAACAACTTTGAATGAAAATTCGGGTCGAAACAATGCAAACGTATAATAAGTATAATGAAGGCAAATTGGACATGTACCTTCAATATTTCCTAGAGAAATGTGCAACCTCTTTCTCTATTACTGGTATGTTCACAATACGTCACCTTAATCTTAATCTATATTTTAGTGTGAATAAAAATGGTTTTTGGTTCATCCAATGAAATATGTTTTAAATGTTTTGTTTAAACTATAATAATATTGGATATGATACTTATGTAAATCGTATGTATCAACGAAACGATATTCTGTAACTGGAAGTAAGAGATAAAACACCAATCGTTTTGCGATTGAATTGATTTATCAGCGTCACGTTTCAACGTGTGCTCCACCAAATATTTCATGAATCTCTTTTTTGATGCAATAAATTTGAATTAATTACAGATCAGTAAAGCGTTCTTTGAATTTTACATCTGTAATGTCACTTAGTATTGCGGTGAACCAAAGAGCTCACATCTAAAGCCCATCACAATCTGTCCGTGAATACATTTAACAGCAATTCCTTCGATTCGAAGACCTAACGCGGGCGTTTCCTTTCAAGCCAGAGAGAGATAATAAGACAAAGAGGGGAAACGATTGCAACAAAAGGAAGCTTTCAATATTCCCGAGCTCCGTTTGATGATATTGTGCTCTGGAGCAGTTAAAAACGAGAATTTTCCCTCTCCACCAGCGTTTTCCGCCGTCCGTTCACTTCAGGAGTCACCAAATCATAGTATTGACCAATCTAGATTTTATTTACGCATATTGTTTTTTAAAACGATATGAATAAAATAAATTTGTACATTAAAAATAATATATGCTGTAGTTCCTATTTTATTGAAAGGAAATTTCATAAATGGGGCTAACACACTCGGAGTAAGCAAAGGAAAGAAAAGTATTTTCGTGAAAAAACCATTGTGCATCTATCATACCAACAGTAAAAAATATTTTTCAGAGTATATATTTCTCAGGGATAATAATTAAATAAGAAATAAATCTGAAAGCAAAGCAGATAAATCTCTATTTCTTACGAATTGTTTTATAAACCTAAGTAATGGATCCCGGGATCTCAATAATACATATCAAGTCTACGTGGTAACGCAATATCTATGTTAAACGCCACAAGTATATCTATTTCACGAGAATTAACAGAACATTATAAAATAATAAACGTTTAGTTCACGAATATATTCAAACTTTAAGACCAACATGTAACATACAATTCTTTATGTAAAATGTTATTGCAGATCGGTAAACAAATCAGCTGATTTTTCTGTAATATACAATTCGAGTAACTTATTTCATAAGTTGCCACCCATAATATCGTTAATAACTTACTTGTTCTTATTTTCTGACAGATAAAACACGTAATATTGAAAAAGAAGTAGTTTTTACAAAAAATATGGAATTCTGGTTCAATGTCTACATAATAATCAGACGACGAAACCATTGAATGTTTATGCTCTACTTGTTACTTTATTTGCCAAGAAATTATATAATACAATTTCTTTCAAAGATTGTTTGCCTTCGAATATATGAAGATAGCTATTCTTCAAACTTTTTTGTTTAATCGTCCTATCGATTCGTATGTTTTTTGTACGTGAACTCAAAAAAATATAGAACAAAACTATCCCTAGGATACAAACACATGAAAACGTAAAGTGATGTCATGTAGAAAATGTAAAATCATTTAAATTGTTGCTTCGTTGTATAACATTTGTTCACCCTTATCTTTCGTACAATTGTAATTTGTAGCTTTAAAACAAACAAAAAAGAAAATCTTTGTGAGGCAAGTGCGTCGAGCATGTCCCATATCATAAGGAAGTAATGGAAGAGCAACCTGCCTTTTGTCTGGAAACGTATTTTGTGTTACGAACTCTCCGAAAGTCGCAATCCCGTGCCCGATCGATCGTGAACACTCGTTTGAGTGTGGGACAGTCGGTGGCAGAGTGGATGGGTTTGCTGTCCATCGGATGCCTGAGGGAAATTCTGTCCGTTGCTTCCGACGAGAGCAACACTCAACGCATCGTTGGCGTCCCAGTATCGACCAGTCAAGAAGTTTGTCTATAAGCCTACTCTGTGACTGCCATCCATTGTTTGAAAGAAATTTCAGGAATTGAATTTTTTTGTTCCCTTGTACCGGATACTGAACTTAAGTTACTTAATTTAGTCTTCTTTTAATTTTTCAGAACAAAATAGAAAACTGTTTGGAATATTTTTAACAGATAGATCAAAATAACATTGAAACTCTATATGAACGTATTAATATCCCTCTTCTAATTGAATGTGATATCTTTTTGGCTTTTTATATCGTTTTTAATCGTAATTGACTCATGAAAAATTATGACAATAATTATTCAACAAATGTATTCATCTGTCTCCGCCTTTATTATTATTCACATTATGATAATGAAATTCAACCGTCACATGCCAACAAAATGTATGACACTCAAAATAATGTATTTGTTGGAAATGTATACAATGGTAATACGTATGATGTACCTCACAGAATTCAACGAAAATATCCATTTGAACTCTTCCTAAAATAACACGTCATTTACTCTTTTTTTCAGATAACATATTATTTCACCACTTGTTTAGAATATCTTCCTGGAATTCAATCCGTGACAGCTGACTAATGTGAATCAGTTCGGGAATATTTGGAGATAGCATATCGGTTGTTACTCAACCTGGTCAGATTTTCTTCACTTGGTGTGTGCAGTTTACACTTCCGAGATGAACACCTTGCTTCAGAGAATTTCCTGACTTCTTTTAAGAAACAATTTCTGAAGTAATTCAGCATTTAATTAAACGTTTCATTAGTTCTTGAATACTTTCTTTCTTTTTGAAGAAGAAAAGTCCAATGAAAATTAAGAATAAAATTACGTGTGATGAAATAATTTAGTCAATAATTACTTTTAAAGTCTGAACACTTAAACAGCAATTGAGATAAAAAAAGAATTTTTCATGAAAATTAAATATTTAGCGACTAAATGGAATTTTCCGTGATGAACGATGAAGAAATGCGGGAGTTTTTCTCGAGGTTTTCCCGTTTTGTGTGTTTTTTTTTAAATTTTCATGAACACTCGTCAACATCATCATGATTCACCCTTCGTATTTTTCATTATCATACGCCTTGGGGAGGCACGTGAGGATAGGTTGTTGCCAATGATAACAGTTTGTTATATTTATTATTATTGTATTTGTTGTTATATATCTTGATCGTGGACCATACCCACCAATTACATAATACCGATTACATAATAAGTTCCAAGCAGTTGTGAGTAAAATTCTTTACAGATCAATATTTTGTATCATTTTTAATACTATTATTATTTTCTTGCTTTTTTTTCTTTCTCAGCAAATGCTACTTGATAAAGTGGCAAAGGTCGATTGGCCATTAATTTTCATATTTCTAAAGAAGATAAGAACTTCCGAGGTACGTGGGATGTACAATAATGAGATATGCAAATGTAAAGAGGGGAACGGGGTGGCGTAGTTGGTTAGCGCATCAGCGCGTTAAGTTTATGGTCCCGAGTTCGAATATCGGTCCCGTCTCCCATTTTCATTCAACATAAAATAATTAATCTGTTACTTGGCGGTGAGGTTCACCACGATTTAAGATATTTCTGTATGTTCATGATTATTATTAATATGATTAATAAAAGCTAGATATTTCTGGCGAATTATCCACTCCTAATACTTCGATGAATAGACGAGCGTATTTTGGAACTGTAGACGATTCTCTCTCTCTTATCTACCGCAGTTCCGTCCCCGCATTTTCGCCTCTCTTTGGTCACGCTTTGTGTTTTGTGAGTGCGTTAGTGAAGGCATCCTGTCCTTTCTCCGCCAAGCACCTTCCTTCAAGCCTTTCTCTGCTGAGGTATCGAGTGTCTCTGAGTTGCCGCGAAGACGCCACAAAGGGCACGACGACGACGCGCCCAACTGACGCAACGGCGGCGGCGGCTGCGTCTTGGACGTCGACGCCCTGGATGCCTACAAAGGAGCTTGAATTGAACTCTTGGAATGTCTAAAAGAAGGAAACGAGAGACGTAGATTGAGTGACGCCTTTAATCCAAACAAAGGATATTGAGAAGCGTAGGTTAAGAATGATGCAAGATGTTCCCATAAAGGGATCTTTAATTACTTATTGTGGTTTAATTATACCGCTGAGATCGTTTGTCTTATTCATTGATACAATACATGCATACAGTAACGATAAAATTAGAGGAAATTGTTAATGAAGGAACTATTTTATCAATGAACTACAAAAATAGGAGAAATGATAAACCACTGATCTAAAAAATATGTAAATTCATTGATCAACTAGATAATCCTGTTCTTCATTTTAAATCGCGTTTCAAAGATTGTGATTTATTTAAACTACAGAATACTTCGTTTTGAAAAAAATCATTCATTTTAATTTTTCTCTCTCTGTATTTGTTCGTGATTTCATATTATTTTATGACACTCATTGTTTACGGAAAGCCTGGTAATCGTAAATATTTCTAGCACAAAATTAGACGTGGATATGTCTGCTTTGACGATCCTTAACACAAAAGTAGGGATTGGAAATCCTATATCAATGACACGTTGTTTGAATACAGTTTCATCTGTGTAAGGAAGTGGGTTCTGAAGACATCCAATTTCTATACTGTGCGCTTTTGTTTCATTGACTCTTGGATATAATTTTGTTTAAAGTCCTTCCGGGGAAAGTGAAATTTATTTGTTGCTGTAGCTTACGGTACATAATGTTTCGATTTCGAGACTAGGAGATAATGAGGTTTCTTTCTTTAAAGTGATAGTTTTGCACCACGATAGGAGTATGCCTGAATATCTTAGATTGATTTTCTTTAAGTTTCAACAATATCTTTAAAAAATATGATTGTAAAATTTGATTCTAAAATTTCTATCACATTTTCCATTACTCTATTTTCAGATTCATTTGTGAGTGTGTTGTTGACGCTTTTGTTCTAATTTTATTTATTAAATTATTTTGCTGGATGCTTTAATAAGGAAATGAAATTATAGAAATAATCGTGAAGATAGAATATATCTTTTTATCATGAAATTCTTTTCTGTACTACAATTAACACAATTGTATATGAGAAAGTACGTGCAACTATTTGCTCCACTAACTTTCGGTAGTAACAGTTGTTTACACACTTTTTTGTAGAAATGTCTTCAGTCAATCATGAAAAAAATGTCCCACGTGTTACGACATGACTCACATGCGCACTTTCTAATATTGCTTTGCGATTTGGTCAAGAAATAAGAATGATTCAATATAAATAAAGGTGTTTATCACATAATAAATACACTTAAACAATTTCTGCAATGTGATTGGAAATATAAGGTGAAGTAAAAAGAAGACAATGGATTATATAATTGACATTTCCCTACACTGTACATGCTAAAGTAAATATTTCTGTACGAAACAAAGTATATAACATTGTTCATCCTATAATACTACAACTTATACATTTTAACCACAGAATCCATATAGCAGTCGAACAGTGAATTGCAGTTCGTAATTTTAATGATGTTGATTTTGATTTAGGATACGACTCATCAGATGGATTTATGACTGTCAAGCGTCAAACATAATGTGAAAATCAGATATAGCTCATTTATAATTGGACTATGGATGGTCCATAATTGATAGGCGGAATATCATGTAAACAGTATGCGTACATGCATGGAGTCCCGTTTTAAATTGATCGATGGATTACGTTTAGTTCGAAATGAGAACGCTCTTCGATACTTTTTAAACATTTTTATCCATATCTAACACATAACTTTTATCTGTAGAGTTTTTAAGGATAATTTTTCCGTGCAATAAATTTATTGTCAGTTATGAAATGTTGATGGAGTGGATGTCACATTCTGATTTCATGAAAAATAACTCTAGTGCTGTTTTTAGGCGAACCTTGCGGACACTGACCTAGAGTCTCACGTTCTCTGAAAATATTTGTAGAAATAGTTGTTTCTATTACTCATATACGTTTCAAGTATTAAAATTTGAGATATTTCAACATTAGATTATTTAACAATTCATGTGAAAAAATTTAAATAATGTATTAACTATGAATAGAAGAAACATTCTAGTCATAAAACCATTCTGAATTTTAGTCATAGTGGACAGTAACCTAGAATTTTATAGTATTTTTTTTGTTACAAAATAATTAAAAATACAATGATGATGCAACATTTAAAATTGTAATAAGGACATATATAAAAAATTGGTTTATTTTAGGTGGAGAACGTCCATATCTCATAAATATATGCCAGTATTTTACTAATTTACTTTTTCAAAAATACTCTCGAGGAAAAGTGTTTTTACTCCAATAAAATAATCTTTACTAAGCAATACAAATTACTACAATTCAGAAATGTTCGTTTCTTTTCATTGACTCTTCAGTAGTGGGGGAACAGTACTCTTGTATCAGGCGCATTCTTTGTAACTGTTAGCGCATCAGACAGTATAGCCATACATAGTGTTACACTCGAGTTAGATGAAACTTCTTCCCCGACACGAAAATTGATTGACGTCATAAGCTTTTGGTTACACATCATGCTTTGTACTATTTGTTAAAAGATAATAATCATTTACACTTCAGAATATCTTTGCTCTCCTATCATTCAGTCAACATTTGTAACCAAAACCGTTGGAATTATTCTTACACCAAAATTATTACATTTAATCGTATTTTTTCATTTTTGGCTTTTTATCACCCAATCTGTCATACTAAAAGACACAAAACTCGGATAGATGGAGCACCTAAATATGCGATTATTTTCACCTGTCACAGGTGACAGCCACCAGATTTCAAATTAGTTGACCGTACCTCGAGTAGGTATCCTTACATCCCCTTAATGAAATACATATTATTACTTCATTCCTCACAGTGAAATGTTTCTTAAGTTATATTTTGATAGTTAGTGTTTAAACCTATAATGAGCCAGGGTTTCTAGTTTTTTCGAACACGAACGCAGTGCAGAACCTGATAAACTCAGGAATATGTTGACTGAGATGTTGGTTATTATAAAATTGTATTTATAAAGCTTTAAGACAGGATAAACATTTACCTTCATAGAATTTCCTCATCACCACAAAAAGTTTACAAGATTGGTTTATGAGATATTTACTCTGCTTTTTACCGCCAGTTTTTGTTTTGTTCTATATGCAATTTGTACATAGTAACAAAATGGAATAAAAATACGATATTAAAGAAACAAAATACTATGAAACAAACGCACCAAGAGTATGTGAAAGCTAGAGAAAGGCAGGTGGAGATAGTGTGATCGGTGAATGTGTAAGCACTGTAGGATTACGTGTGACAAAAAGGGGAGTGGCTGGACAAATACGAGAGGTTTGGAAAAGTGAGGGTGGACATTCAATAGGGACTGAAAAGTGAAACGCGAACGCATCACAGAAATACATGAGGTTGGTGTTTTCAGAGACTGCAGACGGTTAATTATATGTTATGTGACTGCTACGTTCCGTTGACCGTGTTTATGTGGTGATCAATGAAGTGAGTGAATTGTAAACTGACCCTTGAACTATATGGATGTACCAGTGTCCTCGCTTTCTGCCAAATCCAATAAAATTGGTTTTGTGGTTTGAAGGAGCTTACTGAATTTATTCGATTGTCCAATAGTTATCTTATATTTGAAAAGTACAGTTTCTATATTGAATTTACTATGACTTGTACGTGCATACTTTTCTGCATCCCACATTAACACCAGTGTATGTTTTACGTTACACTTACATGCAAAATTATTTTTGCATGATGAATTTTTCCGTTCTCGTAAATGTACATATAATTTTACGTCAGAGAGATTTTTTTTTAGATTGACTTCCATGGATCTTCCTAGTGATTGTTTTTGGAGGATAAGATATAATATAAGAAAATAGTTATTGAGTTATAAATCCCTTAACATTTCAAGAAAATGAATAAATTTAAAACTCACTCATCTTTCTTTTGTGAATGAGTTTAGCGTATAAACAAGAGTTACCATGACATCAGATTTTTTCCTAATTGTAAAAAAAGAACATTTTTGCATTACATGACTGCGAAGGATGTTGAAAGTTTCCAGATAGTAGCGCGGCACAGGTTCATATCACTGTAAGTTTTCCTACAAGTAATGTGGACTCATTAAAACAAAGGAAGAAGCCAATAATACACGAAATAGACTTTATGCATCCGTGCCGCCTGGGGATAGCCAGCACCACCACATCCTGACTGCTAGTAGCCACGCTGAGAAAGGTCTCCTCTTGTGCCCTGATTGTTATTGAGATTAATGGCTGGGGTCGCGCTACTGTCGCCAGGAAGCAAGTACCTCAAGAGCGACGGCGGCCACGGCGGAGGCGCCTGGTGGCAGCAATGTGGACGCTTTGGTTGCACTCGTTGCGAAGGCGGGTGGTGCGGCGGCGGAGACGCATAACTTACACTTTGTCGCTAATTACCGAAAGACCCCACCTCTTCCGTCTCGTTGCTTCTTAGTGCTTTGTTGCTCTGTACTCTCTGGAGACTTTGAATGCGCTGAGGAGATACCCCTTCTCTCTTTGTGAGATCTTCGGTCCACTCACCTTCACCCACTCCTCAAAGCCACCAAGTCATGGCAAAATTTAATTTGGGACGACTGCTAATTAGTATCTCACCTTTTTCCAAGTGATGTGGAGACCCAGTTTTGAATTATTTAATGCAACGAAAGAAAAGTTGTGA
The DNA here is from genome assembly GCA_002313205.1 of Laupala kohalensis. Lineage (NCBI taxonomy): Eukaryota > Metazoa > Arthropoda > Insecta > Orthoptera > Trigonidiidae > Laupala > Laupala kohalensis. The sequence goes on from NNCF01129372.1 coordinate 271,237, forward strand.
TGAAAATGGACAAGGTGATTGCTCCAATTTGTAAATTTAGAAATATTTTACAAAGGGTTACATCAAAAATATTTACCTAATTTTGAATTTCGGAGCTTCTACTGGGTCAACTTTATTTTCAAGACGTGTACAATTTGATATTAGTACATAGAAATAAAAGTTAAAACTAACAGACTTAGTCCTTTCTTATAACTGATCAAAGAAATGAAATACATTTTCCAGAACATTTAAATAGTTTTCATGTCAAACTTCAAATTAAATCCCGTTTTCGGGATGTTGTGCCAGGAATGGGCTCTTAAAAAAAAAGATTGGTGAGATCTGTTAGAATTAGTTACAATGGTCTTTGTATTTCGGAAGCTCACGGCACTGACCTGGTCGCGTACTTCTTCAGGTACACAAACAATATAGTCAATGACATACATATATTTTTCCTGTCGTTCCTTCACCTCATCATACCGTGGAGATTGGCCAATCAAATACAAAAACTAAACATGATTTTCATAAAATACTTTAATAGTGATGTAACGGGTTAGGAAAGTATGGCACATGTTTCTCAAACATCATTCAAACAATGTGCACGAGAACATTATTAATACATTAAATTTACTTTAATTTTGTTTTTCTAAATTCATTATCACATTTTGTTGAGTTTTATACAGAAAGTAAATAATTTAAGTCAGTAATAAACAAATGTAATACGAACCAGCAGTATATACATTGACAAAGGAAATTTACATGATACAATGTACATTTCTTGTACTTGTAACTTATTGAAAGATATAATTGAAAACCTAAAAAGCAATCATTGGGGAAGAGAATAATTAAAGGTCATTTACGGATCATGTCTAATTGATTTTAGTTTTTTCTTAACTTGTTTTAAGCTTTGAGAGTAGTTCGGAAATATTCGTAAAATCATTAAATAATCGATGCAACAATAACAGTATAAGAGTGTCTCTTAAAACAATTCCACAGAAAACACTGTTTATAAAGTCCATGTGTTATTGCAAGTCTAGGATTTTTGTAGGTTTACCTTCACCAATGGGTTTTTTTTTTTTGAGTCCGGAGCACGATACTCATGTCAGTTTATGCTCATCCTCCATCTCGTCACTGGAACCGCTGTCTACCTCCGTTGTCAGTGCCAGTACCAACACGCCGGGCGTAGCATAGATTCCATTTTCAATTCAGCGTAATGAACACGGCGATAAATTAATTTTGTTTGCTTTGGTTTTGCTCCAGTGCTAATTTTTCGACAATGTTTTTATCGCGCTGCCTGCAGCGATTGCTTTGTGACGCTTCTGCCTCTGATGAAACAAAGGGCGCATGTTGCTCGTCTCACCCTCTCCCTCTCGTGACCCTTCGTTCCATCCCCTCACACCATAGCATTGCTCTGCTCACCATACGGCAATCCCACCATGTTTTGATGGGCCCTGCAAAACGTAAAAACGTATCTGAAATTTTATCCAGTATTTTGTGTGCGCGATTGACATTAAACCGGCGTTTTATTGGTTTGTGTTTATTATTTAGAATATTGGAAGATTACCAATAAAATCTGACATTACGCTCTTGATTGTGTTAAATAATTTTAACGCTTTGACTTGCAATCGGTTAATAATTTGGGAGGGAACCTTGTTTCCATAATTCTGTTAATTTATTTCATCATATGTACAAAAAGAATCGTATATTGTATGAATTATTCTGTCTCATCGTTAACAGAGAAGAAAACTCGCTATTTTTATAATTAATGTGTAGAAAGAGTGAAATCCCAGCTATAAACTATTTGCTATTGCTAATCGTTTTCATTTTTATATAAACTTAAATTTATTCATTTTACTTATTATGTCTGCGTTAAGAAAACAAAAAAGGCCGAAATGTGTTAGTGTTTCCAACAATCTCTTCTTAAACATATATTATTTCGGTTAAAATATTGTTTATTTTGAATTGATTTTCTTGATCGAATGAACCAATTTTATAGACAACATCCAATGTTTATGTTCTTGAAATCTTGATATAAAAACCAACAACGTTTTAGGATTTAAGTATTTTCTGTTGTTTCCAAAAAATTAGTTACAATAATCACTCCACTCAATGTTTTGTAGAATTAATTTGTCAAAATTTCCTCTTGACGTAGAAGCTTCTAATAATTTCGCTTTTGAAGAAAATTTGTTTATGAAGAATTATTGCTACATAATTTCACTCTCAGACGACGAATGTATTCTCCTCTTTACCTTGGTTGCATGATATGCTACTGTTTAGCCCCTTATTCGTGGCTTCATGATTCCGCTTTATGCAATCTTTTCCTTTTCGGGGCACCTACCGACAATGCCTGTCGAGCACATTTGAAGCATATCGTCGGTGATCAATCCAGTCCCCTGTAGCAGCGTCTGAACGGAGTCATTTATTATAAAGGACAGAGTGCCATCGACTTGGATGAATCTCGCTCATTCAACCGGGATAGTGCAATTCAACAGGCATGTAATAGCCAGCGAGAATAGATTGATAGGATTCCTTCACTGGAAGAAATCCCCAAATTGGGTGAAGAGACCAATTTGTCGTCTTGTCGAAATCTATGAATACCTTTACTTTATTTTTCTTATAGAAAATGAAGTATTTTTGCAACGGAGAATGTTTGTCCCATGTTTGTCCTTTCGGTCATTAGTTGATCGAGTGGATTTACGTCATAGCCGCACTCGGGGGTCACATCCTTCTAAAAAAATAGAGGTTTGTCGGAGGTGTTTTGAAATGGGGACGCAGTATGGATTTTGAAGGAGATGGAGAAAGAGACGCCGCCATGCATGAGTTATGGAGCGTTCTTCCTTAAAAGAATTTTAATCACAATCGCGACTGTCGCCCAACCTGCCGTGCAGCTCTCTCGCATTTGTCATCATCTTGCTTCTGCGTGCGTCGCCCGTCACTACTTCGCTGCTTTTGTGCACGCTGCTGCCGTTGAAACTATAACAATTGACGAATCATAATGAAACTGGTATTGAAGGGAAGGTATAATCATTGTAGTTTTCACTTGACCTTCAAAATAATAATATCAGGAAGAAGATCTTGTGTTGAGACCTGTCGAAACAATTCTTTTTATGCATATGCCAACATTTCGAACTACATCAGTTCTTCATCAGGACCGAAGAAGATGAATACTACTTAAATAATATATAATATATTATATACATTTATATAAAAATTTGTATATTAACATTTGTTTTGATAATCTTTAATTTAATCGCTCAAATTTTATATTTTAGGTATGTACTTGATCTACACCATGAAACAATTGTAACCTCGAAATCTCAGTTTAGCGCATATGAATCTGAATATATATGGAATCTGAATATGAGGTTTTGAAATTTAAAAAAATCAAACTCTGTTCTCGTACTTCGCTAATTTTTAGCTGCCGAAATATAAATTAAAGCCTAATTATGTATTGTAATCCCATTTAAATTTACCCTTTTCAGCAAAGTGGATATAGGTGATGAACATTCTGTTTAATTTCTCATATACGTGGTCTAGAGACAGTCTAACCAAGAAAAAGATCGCGAGATTTTGACGGAAATATTCGTTTTTAGTGTCTGTGATACCGAAATTTTTTAAAAATACTTCTTGCGTAATACCGTATAGGTTGTAGAATACCGGGAGGCAGCTGGCTACCTCCCTCATTTCACACCAATGTTTCGTTCCCATTTGCTCTCTGTCACATAACTTTTCGCTCACACAAACATCCTTACGCTTTGCGGTCGGAATGATTCGCCTACTGCATATATCTTAGTGCAAACTATTTTTACCGCGCATGTAAAAGACAAAAAATTGATTAATGATGAATTCTGCGCTAAATTTATAGAAAAAGTGTACCAAACAATTGTCATTTTCAAGCAATCGCTTTCCCTTTATTTTATATGCAGAAGATTAAACTGATGTTGTCAACGTCAATATAGGATGCATGAAAATGGTTGATTTTTTCTTTGTAAAGTTGGTTTACGTACTATATACATGAGAGTCATAAAATGTATGAGAAAGCAATTTTTTTCAGTTTCAATGTGGCGCTTTATTTACAAAAAATATTATTTATGTACAAATGTGCGGCGAGGTTTTTTTGCCTGTACGCCTTTAAAATGTCCCTTATGTAGAACCGAGGGCTGTGCATACAATGCCCTGGTATTCACTCTCATTGAAAGGATAGTTGCAGTTTTAATTTTAGCAATCTTTGTTTTGAACTTAAAATGATTGTAATTTTATTTACTTGTGATTTGTATCGTAACAGTATTTATAGCATCCTTTAGTGCTTCTTTAATATTGTTTTATTTAGTTGTAAAATCTTTTTTAAGTATACTGCAACTATCGATTCCATGAGCATCGTTGGGAACCATGGGAAACCAACGGTCAGGACACGAACATATACAATTAATATAAACATATTTACAAAAGATACTTAAATAAGAGAAATACATTATAATGTACAATATACAAGTTTTGCCATAGAAATAAAAATTAAAATAAAATTCAATTATTTACAATACTAAAAAAACATAATTGACGTAATGCCTTGGAATGTCTTCTTAACATCCGCCTGAAACAAAAGAAAAAGACGAAGCGGCAGAATCACGGTTCATTTGAATCAGTAGTTTCAGCGCATATTACTCTTTCTCTCATGTCCCTCACATAGCTTAGGAACTGACTCAGGGACTGCACTACAGATACTCTATTGTCCCTCATTATCGCAATGGCTAAATCTTCGTTAATGTGATAATTTTGGAATGCACCAACTTGAATAAAATTTCGTTTTTGATCTGTTTTCGGGCATGTTAGTAAAATTTTAATCCAATCTTCATTTTGATCCCCGCAAAGTGGGCAAATAGAGTCTCGATCCCCCCTCAATATTTTTTTAAAGTTCCACCCTCCTACGCGAAACCATCCGTTACCCAATCGTTCTTTTGATTTGAGACAGTCAATATATGGTTTTCTGCCCCATTGTCAAGCTACTAAGGTTTGCACGATAAGTGATCTCTTTTCCATTCTGTTAGTTTCTATTTCACGACGGTGTAAGTCTTGGAGTTTCCTCTTAATATCTTTTATATCGTTTAACGACGGCCTATTCTGACTCACACAAGTGATTCCTGATTTACAAATTAAATTTTTAATTTGCCTGTCCCATTTTCCTTCTATATTGCAATGGTAAGACTAAGTTACAAGTGGGTTCCTGCTGCCTGCCCTTATCGAAAGCCAATATTTAATTGCTGTTAATTGAAGAGTTAGTTCAATGGGAAGCAACCCAAATTCCCATAAAATGCCACTGTTTTCTGTGCATTGAGCAATGCCTGTTACCATTAGGATATTTAGTTTGAAACGAGTTTAAAATATTGTTATCTCCCGCGCCCCATATTTCCGCTCCGTACGCTATTCCCGGGATGGGTAGAGATTGAAACATTTTATCCATAAGTCTTGGTGAAATTTTAGGAATTGTAATTTTTGATTTTGTGATTGTACTTAAAATATGTTTGTCTTTTCGTCGAGTTTTCTCCTTATGTCTCGTCCAAGTTACGCTCATGTAGATGGTTACTCCTAAATATATGTATTCTTGAACGATTTCTAGCGTTTCTCGTTTATACGACCAAATTTCATTCTTACTATAGACCCACCCATTTTCAAATGTCATGGTTTTTGTCTTATTAACGTTAACTTTTGTTTCTTCGCAGAAAAATCTACTAGCACATCTATGAAAAGTATAGAGAGAAGTGGGGAAAGTACGCAACCTTGCTTTACACCTCTTTCCACAGAGAATGTATCTGTTACACATTAAATTTCTAATCTCACGCATGCCGTGTTAGATTTTTACATCCCTTGAAGCATTTTTAGGAATTTTGTGGAGATTCTTTTACTTTCTAGAATATACCAAAGTATTTCCCTATTAACGGTATCGAATCCTTTTTCAAAATCCACAAAAGCACAAAATAGCTTACCTCATTTCAGGGAAGTTGCCTTTTCCACCGTTGTGGTAGTTATAAAAATGTTGTATACTGTACTATAGTTATTTCTGAACCCTGCTTGCAATGCTGTCACTTTTCCTTCTTTTTCTATCCATTTATTTAACCGTACATGAAGAATTTTGGAATAAAATCTTAGCTATTGTATTAATTAAAGAAATATCTCTATAGTTATTAGGATCGTTAACGTCATCTTTGTTTTTATACATTGGACAAATTATTGATGTATTCCAAATTTCAGGAAACGTGGCAGTATCGTATAAAGTATTGAGCAAATGCACGAGAATTGGGGTAATACTAGAATTTATTTCCTAGAAATTCCTCGAAAATTGGGGCAATACTAGAAATTCCACCGGAATACCATCAAAACCTGTTGCTTTGCCAGACTTCAAATTCCGTACCACATCTTTTATTTCATCAATATTTATTTCACGACCTAAATCTGTCACTATTATTTGGTGATTGATTACGTGGCTCTTCCATCGTATACGCTGATTCTGGGAAAGAAGTTGAGCGCAGTGCATTTCCCAACTTTTCGCCTCCATACTGTTCGTGCAACCATATCTACATCGTAATTTATTTGTAGTATCCCAAATATTTGAAACATTTTTACTGTGAATAATGCTTGCAATTCTTTCCGCTTCCGAATTGTCATTGTTGCTTAGCTGTGTTAATTATTCTTTTATAGTTTTTTCTCAAGTGTACGTATTTTTGTCGTAAGCTTTCTCCTCCCCACCAAATGTAGAATTTTAATGCATTTTCAGCATCTTTTTTCGCCTGTCTACAATCTACGTTGAACCATAACGCGAGTGTGTACTCGCATGTGTGAACCCGCTTTCTGTAGAGTGTTTCGTAGATTCTGTCGCGGCATTAAGTTGTCAAAACTGCAACCTATTTAGAACATCTGCGTGCAAGTTTCCGCGATTCCTTTCAAAGTTCGCTGCAAATTCTAACCTTTTTTCATGGTTCCATTTAAATCGTTTAATTTTTGACAATCTCTTTTATTGTTGTAGTACTTGTAAACTATTTTTATATTTTAAGGTTAAACAAAGTGTCACGTGATGGGATTCTATTATTTGACCTATACGAAATTTATCTACCCACTGTACAGTTTTAGGACACGCCTAACCATAATCAATTACGCTCTCTCCATTTCTATTAATATACGTGAAATTACCGCATGCGTCATCCCCATAAGAACCATTCAAAATATCATAATTACGTAAATATCATAGCTCTATTAATTCACTTCCCTCCCCATTGCTCACTTTATCTTTACTTTTTCTAATTTTATTATTATTATTATTAACATGAAGATTTTCGTTCGTAGGCGCGTCTGGTATTCTTTCACCTATTCTTGAATTAAAATCTCCCATTAATAAAAGTTCTGCATTGGGATTCCTATTTTTCAGCGTATTTAATATATGGTCTAACACTTCATAAAAATAACTATTATGGTACACGGATCGTTGTGGGTATCTATAAATAATTAAAATTAATATCTCCATACCCGTGCATTCTAGTTTAACGCATATGGAACTTTGCAAATTTATATTTATTTCTCGGAAACTATAATTCGTTGAATTTTTGCAATAAATTATGGCTCCATCTGGGTTTCTTCCTTGCGATCTTTTTCTTTTCAAATGTCTCGTAAAAGAAGTATGTCCATTTAAATTAACCGAGTCTCCGTCTTTACACCACTTTTCAAGTAATCCAATTACAGAGAATTTTTCAAGGAACTCACGAAAACTTCCCTGAGTCAGTTTCCTCGTCAATCCTTCAACATTCCAACACAATACATCTAATACAAGCCCTTTGTCCCACTGGCGTGTCTCGGACGTATCTTACTGAACTGTAAGTGTCACAGACCTCGTCACCCGTCCTTGCGTACGGCGGCCGGTTGGTAGTCGACAGGCGTGGTGCACTTTCCGCATACCTCGTTGTCGCGTTGGCGCTGGCTTGCCCTCGCCCCACCGCGCGCTGCTGAGGTGTCGACATCGGGGGTGAGTGGCGTGTCTGTGTCGGCGACCGCACCGGCGATGTTGCCGCGTCATCAACTGGGGCTGGGGTGTCTCCCTGACTCGCCTTCTTCAGGACTTCTAGCGTGTAGCGCTTCCCATCCACCACAAGTTTATCAAAACTCAAAGACGCCCTGTGCCTCTTGCTCCTAGCATCCTGCAAAAAATGCCAGAGCTCTTTGCGTGTCTGTCGTACAGCGAAGGAGAAGTCCTCCGCGACGCGTACACCGCGGAGAGATTCCTCGGCCGCCTCACGCAAATAATTGGAAGCTCCCATTAAGAGTTCCTCTCTCTTTTTATAAGAGGCCAATTTGACCACTATTGGCCTCTTGCCTATCCTGTGGCCCACACGGTGTGCGCGCTCTATGTCGTACTCAGTGGACCGCGACGTCTCGTTCGAACCGCTCCGAGTCCCTTCATGTTTCGCCCGGTTGGTCGTCCAAGCCAAAGACATGAAGGTTGTTCCATCGTGACTGGTTTTCCAGGTAGTCAATCTTTCGACACGGAGCTTTATTCTCTGTCTCGAGCGACGCAACCCTGTGCTCCAGACATTCCACTTTCTGCATATAACCCTGCCAGATAGCGGAGTGCCGGACAGAATTTCCTTCTGTCCGACTGGAAGTTCCTCCAGAGCGGTGTCAATGTTAGTGGGGACAGGGTTGGATTCTACTCCACCTATAACTAATAGAATACCTATTAGTGCTGCACTAATTAGACATGTTAAATTTAAGGAATGGGTAAGTAATGCACCCAGTACCCGTAGTCGTCTCTCACATCCAATAGCAGCTCGCCACTGCTCAGTCAACATCATCTCTACAAATTACAAATAATAATGAAATGGATAATACAGTGTACTTATCTTTAGAATATTTCTACGTTCTGGAACACACAGGAAATTCACTGAATGTTCACAATTCGCACTTCACTTCCTGCGGCAGGTATACGGCTCAGCGGAGCTACGACGCGCACGTCCTTTCACTTCGGTGTCTCAGACAAAACTATGAGAAAGCATGTGTACTGGCCTTTTCCGGCAAACAGATTTTAGTTTGGAGTTAGGGTAAATAAGAGGGATAAAGTTGTAAAATATTTTTAAATTTTTCGAATATGATTTGAAAGAGAGTAGTGGCGAAGGGGGGGATTTTTTGTTTTGAGGGATCTCGAAAATTTTGGGGGTGGTCCGCGTCATAGGGTTTAGGGGGTGGACACCTCTGTATTACATATTTCTTCCTCACTGTACGCGCTTTTTCTAGAGGGACGAATCCAATTTTTTTTAAAATAAGGAAATAAATAAATGTTTCTATAACATTACTGTTTGTGATTAAGTAAACCGAGCCATAACTGTAAGTGCTGTAGAATGACAAGAATAAAAATTATTTAATGAAAAAAAAATTGTTCTTGTCATTTAATCCTATGAAATTGTACTGGCAGGTATTCGTTACATTCCTAATATGTGGACCTCCATTGCGCTTTTTCATTTTGAATTTCTTACATCGTGTTTTTGATGTAATAGAAATGTTATCTCCATGAAAATTATGAAACCGCAGATAAAACTAATATCTGTGAATAATGTCAGCATTATGTTGGTCGAGGCTTGCTTACCCACGTGTCGTAAGTAGCATCATATATCCGTCTGCTTCTACATTCCTTACTCCACTGTTACCACCAACCATGTTTTTGCTCCTCGCGTACGGTCTAGTCTTATCGTCCACTTCGTACACCCATTGCCGGCGTCTTAAAGCCACTAATGGCGATGGAAGTACGGTGCTACCCTCCGGAGGGGTTGGATTCAGCATCCAAAGAGAGACGGGGTGATGTGCGGTTGGAGCTCCTAGGACACGAGTGAAAAGTTTTCACTGTGAGTGAAAGCGACGTTGTCCCACTGCTCACCCCTCCTCCTGACCTACTTTCTTCTGTCTTGAGCCCTTCTTCGTGTTGACGAGAAGAGGAACACTAAAATGACACGAAGAAGAAGGTAAGTGGATGAGAGTCGGTCATTAAAAAAATGGCTGGTTTGAAAAATAGCGTGTGAGGAGAATATGAAACTTTGAAAATGTCTGCTTTGAGAATGCCTTGACACCCAGTCACTTAGAAATCATATCAACAATCAGGAAACCAAATTTAATTTATTTATTAACACGTTTTCAGCAAAATAAGGGTTATGAAAATTTCTAATTAAAAAATGATGGGTTGTAAAAACAATGTGTGTAATGAAACAAGTCTTGTAAAATGTGTACTTAGAGAAACTTTTACGTCCAGACTCTTTTTCAACTCTAGTATCGTATCAACAAGCAGAAAAATATTAATTTTTTCATGCTAAATTCTTGATCTGGTAAATTTTTAGCTAAGCATAGTAAAAAATTTGTCAAAAATTTTCTCCCTTGCCAATATATCATAATTGCAGTCTAACGGTTTACAACATGACTGTAGCATTCATTAGTTACATAAAACTTTGTTGTCATTTGCATACCTCATATAATAATATATATCCTGGTAATTTGAAGATAATGTTAATGTACTATAGAATTCATTTTCATTCATTTGTCCAATCAAATGACCCGTTTCACCATCCTGGACATAGTTTTACTAACCTCGATGTTGCCAACCCTTGCGATTTCCTTCGTTTCACAACATGGTTGTATCGTTATTTCCGGTTCCATTCTGCAATTGCTTCATTCACTGTTCGTGCATGGAGTAAACTCAATTGGTGGAAGTTCTAACACCGGCAGAGAATTTAATGTCTCTTCCGCCTGAGAATGTTGAAAACAATACCATGGCCTGACTATATGAGTGTTTTGTTTCCTGTAAATGGCGATTTGAATGGAATTAAGCCTGTTTCCCCTGGCAATACCGGCTTCACTTATCTGCGTTTCCAATTGAATTGTTCTAGTGAATGTAAAATAACGTGAAGAGTTTTTACTCTCTTCACCCACGTCGTTTGCAGTCTACGTTTACACGTGGAATACATTACTACGTTTACATGTTGCCCTAATTTTAGAAAAAAATTAAATAAAAAGTATTTATGGATTCATGCATGACCACCGCGTTGCTCGGAGTTGATAATTAGAACTGTACGAAAACACAACATTTTGAAAGTATAAATGGAGATGACGTGGAATAAAATTCGCTTTTATTTTTTCTTCCATATATTTACGATAGATTCTGTGGCAATCTGTTCTTATTGGTATTGTTTGAAATAAACGTAACTTAAAAATGGTAGTCAATGGCACATGTCTTGAGGTATAGTCAATTAATCACATTTTTTAAAGATTAATTTTAAGAAATTTATTTTTTACGTATATTAAATTATTTCATAATTACAAATAATCAGTTTTATTTAGGAATCACGAAAGACTATGCAGCATTCCACACACTGTCACATGCATTTGCCGTAGACCATGCGAAAGCGCTTGTAGTACATCGTTATGCAATGCGACTCCATTAAGATAGTCAGTGCGCAGTCTTCGCTCCCTTTTCTTGTTCCTCTCTCTAGCGCACGCCCACGCGATCCGATGTTTCACTTTTACTCCTATTGCAGAACCTTTATAGAAGCATCTTTTCAATGTTCGTTTTCATACTCTCGTACTATGATATCTGCATCAAAACCATAATTTTTGAGAAAAGTTTGTTAAATATCATTAGGCCCTACGTATATTGAACTAATTCTTAATCGAATTAAAGAAACCAAGATGACATGTTATTCAGAATTCTATTCCCGATAGAGGATATTCCAATTCCTTGATTTGCCTCTCGCGTTCGCACGGAACGTTTTAAGTAATGACTTCAACAATTCAAAGTACGTATTCTCTTCTCTATCTCTTTGCTCTTGCTATCATGGCTCCCAACCTCTTCCACTTGCATTACCATCTTCTCGACAGCTGACGCCAAGAGTGTTACTGCCGATTTTGCTCCTTTGCCCCCGTCACAACCACCCACTCCCTCCAACCTCCCTTCACTACCCTCATCTGTCCTCACACTATCGGAGAGAAGAGCGAGAGACTGCACGCGCTCCCTGGCCGTCATCAATAAATCATGGTGGCGTAATCCAATTGGAAGACGCTCATCACGCTGATCGCCGCCACCGTTGCCTCCGGCATTCGTTAGCTTCCGCCTCATTTCTCTACCTCCTTTCCCTTCCCCGATTTCTTCGTCGTGAAGGAACAAGCAACCGATTCTTCGCTCGCCGACGTCTGCTCGCTACACAGCAACATTTCCGCTTGGGAAATCCCTCGCCCGCGCATCGTTAGCGGTGCAATATGAAGGTGGAGCACAGCAATTGTCCTGAGATTCCGTTTTCATCCGGGCGCAGCGCCACGTGCGCCCGTTTTGCTTCGATGCAGTGGGTGGGCGGACTGGTGGCAGTGATCGGGCTATGATCGTAGAGCTTCCCATCGCTTCGTCCCATCCCCTCCTCCTTCAACCTGTGCCCTGGAGACAACCCGAATCCAGGAAAGCTATGATCGTGATTTCGTTTCATGAGGAGTTTTAGGACAAGGGTTGCAAGGCATACATCCAATCAAACGTTATTGGTGGAGGGATTCTTTCCGATCACTTTTTTTGGCTTATTCCTCCAATTCCTTGCGAGTGGATAATATACAGCATATCCGACTCCTTCCTATTGTAGTAAAACGAGTATAGCTCGAGATGAGCCAATCTTTATTTAACTTATGTGAGTAATGGCATAGGATATAAAGGTATTAGTTTTCTGTTGCTTCTGTAAGCAAATACGACTCTTTCAGGAAAATAGGATTATTTGTTTAACTTTCTATTTTCATAAACCAATTTGATGAGAGCAATATATTAAGTTACTTAATTATCCACTCTTTTACTATCTTATTTGCGCATAATATTTTGTGTGGGTCCATGCTTTAGATCATATCCTTAAAATACTTGTGTTTCGTAGTAAACACGGATGTTTCTACCTGATAATGACTACTAATCGAGCCTCTCATTAATCAAACATTGTAAATCAGGATTTTAATTCATATTCTTGAAAAATGTATTTAAATTAATCCCAACATAATGTTTTCTCTCTAATCCACTGTATTTCAGAATGAATCTCCTCCATCTATCTATTCGCCTACACCGGCATCGCCTTGACACTAGGAGAAGACATGGAGAAATTGGCCGTTGCCCGACACTTGTGACCTACAAAGCTCCCAAGCAAGGGTCTCGAGATGGCACCTACTCAATATTCCGGTCTGTGTTCGCCCTTTCCACTTTCCCAACAGCCCTTGCTTCTCATTGCTCCGTTTGCTCTCTCTCTCTTCTCTCCTACCCTACTCTTTGCCCCACCTGCTACCTTCAGATTTCGCTACTTCCCGTCTTATATCCAAAACGGACTTGGTATTTCCGATACGGTTGAGCGTCTGCCGCATCGACTTGCCTACCTTCACTGCCAACTTCACTCACACCAGTCTCCGCACCATCTCCCCTCCTGTCAATATTCTCAACTGTCTCACAGTGAATGTTGTATCCATTGTATCGACTGTGTTACCGTTTCCTGTTTCTGCGTGACACATAACAATCCGAATCTCAGCTTTGTTTCATAATAATTTATTCTACTACAGCACGTAACTTCAATCACTTTTATCATATCATTTTTTTCTTTTATGATATCCTCACATACTTGCTCCTACACAAGCTTTTTTGTCTATTTTGTAATTTTTTCTTCAAAACAACGACTTAATGGCGTTTGATATTTAGTTTCGAAACAGTTCTGGATTGTGTAATTTAATAGTGCACGTTTAAATATATCTTGGAGGAATAGTTTTATCCTCTATTATATTTTGGTAGGAAGCAATCAAAAAAAGAAGGAAAGAAGTTAATAAGATGAAATAGAGAGGCACATATTTTTGGAGAAAGAGTAAAAGAAAACTGTAATTTAAGTTGTATGAGAACCCAGACAGTAACTATGTTGGGAACTGGGGTGTGAGAGAAATTAAAATAAATACAAAAAATATCAAATTTTTGGTCTTATATCTCCATGTTGTCACGTTTCTTTTTCACATTTTAAATGCATTTATATTATTTGTCAATTAATAACCATCTGCTCTATTTAATATTCCAGTTGATTTACTAAAAAATTGATTACTTTCTCGTTTTGTGTTATTCTTATGTTATTCATTCAAATTTTTTTACTTTTATTCGTTTTCACAGCTATAAACTTCAGTGAAATTTTGACCAACATTTTTCCTACGTTTTCTCTTAACGGTTTCATTGTTGTCTATCACCCATCCCGAATGTCCTTTTTTCATATTCCCAAGATACATACAAATTGTTGTAAAACAAACATCTCAGAGCTTGTCTTTCTTAAGTGTTCAGCAATCATATCTCTAGTCTTGCCCTTGGTTGAAGAAAAAATTAATAAAACATGGAAGAATTAATTAATAATTATTGGAAATTAAATAAATTTAATTATTCAAGTGATTGTTAATTATAATTCTTTTCTGACTATTGGCAGAAAATTTGAACTATGTGGAATCGTGTCAGCTTAACTGTTTATCATACGACTGGTAATTAGCACGCGTTTAAAAAAAGTTACAAATCTATATTACTTCGTAAACTTCATTAATGAAAACACTTCTAAAAAACAATGATGTATGTCTTTTTCCTCGTGATCTATTTAGTTATCCATAACTAGAATTTCCTTTGAATACGGGGATAAAATTCAATTCATTTGCTACCTAAAAATAGAAGAAATAACTGCCACTCACTCTTTCCGTCTTCGTGGCCCACTTCCAAATTCGCGTCAAGTGTACGCGTGTTTCCTCGCTCAGCACAAAAGTCGTGGGTGGCGGGGGTGTTGGAGGGGTGCAGACATGCAAGCGAGTAGGGTGGGGGAGTGACGCGCCAGAGACCATTACAGCGCGTGACAAATGACACTGGTTTTTACCCTCGTCACCACCTCCCTCGCCATCATGGTGCAAACCCACTGACCTGGAGACGGACGGACGCGCTCAGACTGAGAAAGACTCTTGCATCTCTCCAATGCCCCTTCGACACTGGACAGAGTCTTCGCTTTCCATTTCGCAGTTCTTAATTTCGTCACCTTTCTCCGATTTTCTTTTGATCGGAATACAGATTGCCTGACTCATGAGTAAATATGATCAATAAATACGTGTATTTATTTTAGTGGTCCGAAAAGGAAAAACTTACGAATACATACGCCTGTTCTCTCCTTTTCCAATGAGTGAACTTTTTTTCTCGTAATTTAAGCAAATGTTAATGGAATATTTTTAATCTAAAACGAGTCTATAGGTTGCCATTGACGTTTACTAATATAATAATAATAATTTTACAGAGATATTATGTTAGTAGTAACTTAGTATAAGAGTAAAGCATGAGAATAGTTAAATGGCACATCCGTTCTCGAGGCATTGCTTAGAATTCGCAATCCAAAATTGCTTAGTTCAAATTTAAATGAAATAACCGACTGGTCCATTACTTTTTAATAGGAATAGGAATGTTACTCAAACTTGAGCATATTAAGAGTATATTTGTTAACTAAATGCACTTCCTTGAGTTTATTTTCAAAATAGAAAACCGTGGATTCCGATGCTCATTAACTGAAGCAAATTCATTCGGTTTATGGTGAAATTACTCCCTCGAAGTTTTAGTTTTGGATCATGTATAAAAAAGTCTGTGTCCGACGAAATTGAATGGATTGCTCAAACGCTCTTTGGAGAAAACACTGGGTACCATTTGATCGATCTTTTTATTAAATTAAAAAGTATAGTTTGGATTTACTAATCTTACGTTTAAGAAACAATCAATTTTATTGCGGTGCTGTGGATTAGTGCCGTTGTCAATGTAATAAAAATGAAAACTTGTTAACGTTGTTATTATAATTATTACTTAAAGTGGAAATGAAATTTAACAATTCTGTCGCAATCGGTAATCTAATCACTATGGTCCAAAGAGTGGAGTGGATAGTATTTCCCTGCAATTGACGATAAGCCAATCGACGTTATACTATTTGCTCAGACATAGGATGCAAATGAAATTTCTACAATGTTCTAACTTCCCCTAAAACGAAAAACACGTCGAGAAATTTCGGAAATGAGAACGAAAAGTGCTCGTGGTGAAGCTTTTTCAGTTTGAAAGTCTAGGTTTCCGAATGCGAATTCAGTCAATGCTTTAATGAATTTTAATGAGCTCTTTGAACAGAGTTTCGGATGAACATTTAGCGTAATACACAGTAATTTGTAGGTGGCACTGAGAGGTATCGAATTGGACTGCGCATTTCACAAGGCTCACAAAGGCATGTTAGGTAAGCTTAATGAGTAAATGCTGGAGACTCGGACATGGGCTTACAAGGGACAAAATCTCAATTTGTTGAGTGAAATAGACCAGTCACTGTGTAATCATACAGATGAGCCGACAATTAGATGAGTAATAAGGGCAGTAATCGAGGATTCTTCACAAAAACTACGACGCAATTAAATGAGATGTCCTCAATTATGCTCAGTATTTGGGATACAGAATTTGTGCAATGTAATTTTTGGTCGAAAACAATTATTTTCATTTTTAGGTATTGCGATTTTCATAAAACTCAAATCGCGTATCCCCGTTGTCATATCTATGTATTTATTCATTCGATTCGATAACACGTTTCTAGGATCAAATTCTAGAAGAATTTTAACAATTGAATCACATTTCAAGAAGTACGCTAATAAAAGAATATTTGTGCAATCACAAGATTATCATCATATTTAACAACATTTTAATTAACAATTAAAATATTTCGATAAAGTTAAGTGTATTTAGCTAGTGTTTTACACATTTTAGAAAGCAATATCAGTTAATAATTGATCCTACAGTGCAAGGCAGCTAATGCTGGCCACGATTGCATCCAGGATTCGTCTTTCAACTCAGAAGAAATTAATTCTCCATTTTCGTTGACAATCGAAATATGATTATATGATCTGTAGATCAAGCATTTGGAAATACAGAAAAGCGAATCAAATCATAGATTTTTTAACTCCTTCACTCATCATACTTTTAGATTATTCTTACGTTTACAATGTAGAAATTAGGGGTGTATAATATATCAGAAAAAAATACAACTTATAAACTTAGAATAAAAAATATGCAAGATATGGTTGTAAAGAAATTAAACTTATTTCATAGGCATGTTCACCATTGATAGGTTGTATTATTTTCAGAATTTGTGGAGACAACGTTTTTCAGATATAAAGAAAAAGATTCTTTTTTAAAGACGTTTTTCCTGAAAGAAAACGGGGGCAATTATTTTCTATAATTAAACCATACATTAACTACTTGGGAAGCTTTTCCATTAATTTAAATTGAATTAAATTTTTTCTCTCTACTTGCATAACATAATAACAAGTAAAAATTTTGATACTTGTTAACTTTTTACAACATAACATAATACATTGTAAAGTTTTATAAGAAATCATTGCATCAGATTAAACATTTTTGAAAATCAGTATTTCCTGGACGATATGGGGAAAATACTTTATGAGATATACGATAAACTGTGCTGTTGAACTCTCGAGAGTATTATCCTCTCATACTTTGGAAAATTACTAGCTTTCGTATTCCTGCCTTTGTCAATCATGACGTATTAGTGGATCACTCAGACATCTTGTTTTAAAGACAAGGAATACCAAATATATTTTCCTGGTGCAATATTATTGAGTGAATTTCAGAAGATTACTATTGATGTATTTTTAACTGATGTATGACGAATTTTCTTTTGTGGTATTTACATTGCAGTTACCCTTTTTAAAATTTGAGTGATTGAAACATGTTTATTTTTGTGGCTCAATATTGACTGTTAATTTAAACAAATCATATAGCATCAGCCTTGTTAGCAAACAGTGTCCACTTCCGTGATTTCTCAACTGCCCTTGAAGGGATCCTTCTCTTTGAGAACCTTCCCCTCATCGCATCGATCCTCTCTAATTTATTAAGACCGGCAGCCCTCGCTGCTGACCCATTGGGCTTAGTGGCATCGATTATTGCATTAACGCGGTCAGCCTCCGCCTGCTGCTGCTGTCGTCAAACGCTGGCGAAAGCGGGGGTGGGATGACTGCGGGCGAACCAGATGATCAGCCGGTGGCAGCGATTGCAAGAGACCGGATGCGGGTGGGCAAGGGGGTATGGTGACGCTGCTGGACAGTGGCATGAGAAGCGACCACTGGCTACGATCAGGAGCGCTGCGGGTGGGTGACAGGCGCGTTGCGCTCCACTGGCATGTGGTGGACACACTTCCACGAGGTCGGTCGGACGGAGGAGAGGCCTCACGATACCTCACTGTTGCTGAGTCTCAGTTGGATTCAGTACACCAGATTTCTCTGGAATCCATGAATTAGTCTCTTTCTATGCCAAATAAGTACTGGCGTCGACTTCGGAAAGATCGGAGGGACTCCGCCACCCCCATCCCTCAACGTCGTCGGAGCAATACCAGAGATCCAATCTTAGGCTGTCTGTATAGTACGTTTATTTTGTAAGCAATAATTATTTTTAAAAGAATCGGCGGGGCACAGTAGTCAAAAGGAATTACATGATTCTGAGTTCCTTCCCTCGACCTTGCCGAAAAATTTGAAAAAGTGATAGAGTAAGTGTGCTCAAGAAGCACCCTGAATTGATGCATTGGGAGACACTGTTGTATCAAATATGGCTGAATCAAGTGGAGAAAAAAAATATCGGCAAATTTACTGAAGTCAATACTCGGATGGGGTTATTTTAAGATAAATATTAAACAGTCTATTACATTAATGAAACCTGAACCTTGATATAAATTACACGTTTGTCATAAAAATGTAAACAGTGCCTAGAAATAACCTTGATATAAATTTCATGTTTGTCATAAAATGTTAAATGTTATTCGTATAAAAAGGGGATAAAAGTATTTCAATTGTTACAGTACTGGTAAATGTGTTAGTAGTAAATTATGGTCATGTGAAGAGGAAGGGGGGAGGGAAAAACGTACATGGATCCTGCAAATCTCAAAACTCTCCCCCACCCCCTACACACGCACACATTTTTTTGAAGTCGGTGCCAGTGCAAACCAGGATTTTGAGAATGGGTTACATCTATTGATAAGCATAGATACCACGGTTTCTTAATTTGTCAAGAGTCCTAAGACTTCTGGTAATCACAAAATTGTATAAGAATTAATGTTATGTAATAATAAATTCAAGCACTGAAGCAACTAGATGAATCGTCAAGACGAAGGCAAGTATTGCATTGTTTAATTTTAAACGTAAACACGTATACCATTCTATACTAATAATTCAGCATAAGATTAATATGGAGGAAAAGAAGTCTGTCTCATCCATGATGATTGTCCTGTACGTTATGGCCGTTATGAATGGTAGATGTCCCAACCTCTAAGAATGGAACATGTCATTAATTTTAAAGTAGTTAATATGTAATATTCAAATATATTCGGAAACGAAACCTTAGATTTCTCATGAAATAGCATATCAGTACATATATTGGAAAAATCAATTAATAAATGAACTTCGTATGTACGTTTAGTTCTTTTTGTGCAGTAGATTTGTATGATTTGCAAAGAGATCCAATGATTATACAGAAAATTTACCTTTCATTAAAAATAAATTACATTTTATTTGAATTGACATGCCAATTTATTATGTTTTGAATCGCGAATAATATGCCAGGGAATTAGTTTTCTCATTTGTAATGCTTTCATGAATGGACTACGTGTCACTAAAGATTAGCAACTCAATCTTCCTAGTTGGATGAAATGACACTACCAGGTGGAACATGAAAGTGATATTTAAACTATTTGGTTGGAATGTTATTATTTAAAATGAAACGAATATGATACTTTTGATTCGGGAAAAGAATGTAATATTTCTAGTTTCAAGAATTTTATGAGATATCAATTCTCCCGACAGGGGAGTTTCAAGGACAGTTTTCACTTGAAACAGTTTCTTTCGAAACAGTTTTCAGTAGTTCGAGGAGAACAAAATTTAAAATCCGCTTCCTGAAATCTGCGTGGAGAATACACCGTCTAACGAGGTCTCTAGGAAGTAAACCGAAGGAAGGACTGTTGGCCGCGCGAGAAAAACAAGCGAATGCGTATTGGTGGCGGCGTCGGGGGTGGAAGCGACGGTGCTGGTGGCAGCGACCGACTGACGCTCACGTGGTACTGAAAAAACTGAAGCAAAGAAGGCGGCGCCGTGCGCCCGTGAAATAGCGAGCGTGTAAATCTTGTCAGTCAGACGCAGAAGGCGGCAAGCCAACGGCAGGCCGTTGCGCGAAAAAATCGGCAGCTACCAGGGAAAAGGGGTAGTGGTGGCAGTCGTTGTGTGAGTGGGAAAGAGTAGGATTGGAAAGTGAGGGGTGCAACTGAATGACTCTTGGAGAAATAAATGGGTTGTAAATGGGAAAGCAAAATATGTTTAAGAAGTATTTTGGACTCAAAATAAATTGTTTCAGCATTTTTCTTAACAGACACGCGGACTAAATGATTGGTGATGAAATTATATTATGAATATATTAAAAATATACGACCTTCATTTGTAGACAAGTTATTCCTAAGGGTTCTAATGACCTTGCTGTTGACGAATCCTAAAATCCCATAAAATCCTTTTTCATTCCAATCACACAACTTTGTGTCTACAGATTCTAGACTTGGTCAGGAATCGTGTAATGAACTTGTGAAGACCTTATTGTCCAATATTATTTGCCTTTATTAGAATCGTGATATCCATGTTCTTATGAAAAAACAATTGATTGTTTCGTCCTAGCCTGGTGTGTTATGTTGAAAATCGAGCTTCATTGACTGTAATTGTTTGCAACGGGTTTAACAGACTTGGCATTTAAAATAGATTCTTGCAGACGTTATCATCGACGGTTAGCCGTCGTACCTAACAATCCTATAGAAATGTCGCATAATTTCTATCGTCAATTGCTTGTAAATCGACACTTGATATTAATCAGAGACCGCTGTGAAAATCCTTGTGTTCCTCAGTGATATGCACAGGTTGTATTCTGGAAGAATATCATGTTAGGAGGTATCAAAAAATTAGGTCTATAAATAAATATTTATTTGACAATTAATCACATGATTATAAAAAGAAAGAAAAAGTGTTTGACAAAATATAACAGTCAAATACATTGTATTTGATATTATATATATATAAAACAAGGGGAGATATTTGTGAGTTGATTATTTCTTCAATCAGAAAAAACATTGCTTCAGTGAATTTAGTGAAATAGCTCTGTCTCGACAGCGCAGTTTCTAGTTGTCGAATGTTTTAAGTCTGGTATTCAATTGTAGATTTATTCACCCTTTTTTTATCATAAAGCATGTCTATAAATACAAAACACTTAAAACTATGTATTTCCATTGCTGATGTTTTGATTCACTCTTGATATTAAATTGTCATAGATTTTTATCTAATAAAATGTGAACGAGTGGTTTCACTGTACGAGTAATTCTTTAAATTATTATTTCTATTATTATTGTTAATATTATTGTTGTTAAATGGATAATGCTATTTCGAAGTAATTATCTTTATATAAGAAGTTTTCTTTAAAAACATATATTTGATTGATCATGTTCTTTCAAATGTTCACACCTAATAAAACACACGGCTGAAGCTGACTGCCTTCTTTTGTGGAGAATTTAAGAGCGACTCTACAAGAAGCAAATCGTCAAAGAAATATATTTTCGGTTTTTTAATACTCAATAAACTTTTATTACTTTGTTTTCATATTTCTTCTCCGGAATGAAATTTTATGTCTTTAAAATACTCACCCTGTAGGTATTTATTAATATTTCTCAATGAAAAATCATTAGTCAAATATAACTGGGAATGTTATGTTATTGATGAAAGTCTCGAGATTTCATTCGGAAAAGGATTTTTTCTCATACTTCAGTTTTCTTTTTCATTTCTAATTGGTCACGGTTGATAAACTACTATGGTATTACAATACTTTGTAAATGTCTTTTATTCTAAAATTAATGTATAAATTTTTTTCAATTTAGACCATGAAATAATAATAATTATAGTAATAATTAATGCATTAAATGATTGTTTTAATTTAATTTTTCTGGTTCTCGTTGTAAATTGAGTATGAAAAAGTATCAAGTATTCTATATTTTGAATTTTTTAAAGATATTTTGCATTAACGTGTGTAACAGTGGTCTTTAATTGTTGAATCATGAACGTGTCTCTCCGTGTCTTAGAATAAGACGAGGAGTACAATAAAAATTGGACTCAGTTTTGTGAATATGCACAGTCGGGTGGCAATACCGACTCGAGCCGATCTGGGTTATCACACCTATGGGGGCGGGGGGGGGGGGGGGTATGAGGAAAAATTTAGAAGTTCAAAATCGACTTTTTAATTGATATTAATTTCTATAAAAATCTTCATTTATCATTTTTTATAATACAGACGTCTACATTGCTTTTGTGAGGATAATAGAAATGAGTCGATGTGAAATTTCTCAAAATATGGATAATTAACGTACCACAAAAACGTATTACCTATGAAATGGGGACGCTGTTATCACAGTTCTACTGAATAGCCAAATGGAACTAAGTAAAACTGAAATGTAAACATTGTAAAAATTTGAGCTTTTCCTGTTGTGAAAGTAATAGAATACTTTGTAGAAGAACACTACCACAGAAGAAGCAAAAATGTGTCCAAAATAGTTAACGTGTCATTTATCTTAATATTATAGCACTAATTTTATTGTTAATAGTGTGTTGAAATGTTAAATCCACCTCTGCCTTAGGGTCCTTGATCAGAATTGATGGAATGGTCCCTTGCTTGCTTCCGGAGAGTAAATTAGTTTATTGTTATTCACGTGATCATACGCTGTTTGTAATTGCTTTTTTGACAATAAAGTTTATTTATTTATTGATGAAACAGTGAAACACTGTTCCTTAAACATACTTAATTTTAAGTGCTAAATTAATACGTAAATAATTATTTTTTTAAGGACACCTTTTATGATGAATGTTCTCTGTACCATTTCACGGTATTTATACCCTTGGTTTTAACTGGTCTCTTGTTATCGTAATTTTCGGTTAGTCTGCGGCAGGTGTGAATGGATGTGACTCTTCGGAAGGAGATGTTATAGGGGAGGTTTAGTGAAAACGGTGGGGGACCCAGATGAGAACGAATGCGGTTGGTGTGAGGAATGCGAAAGCGAGCTGGAAGGTCGGGTGTGAATGCAGAGTAGCATGTTGCGTGGGTGCGTAAGGGTACTCAGACACGGCCACCCTCCCTGCGACCTAGACAGGATCCAATACGTGGACTTCGTGTGTGATTGTATCGGCTCGTTCCATTTTATGATGCGCATTGGCTTTCGAAACTTCTCTCGGCTCATCCTGATCAACTCAATCCTTCTAGAGTTTCCACATTAGGTGCGAATTGTACGTAGGAAAGGAAATCCACGATTGGGTCGTTTTCATTCCATCGAAAGGACCCGGACGCGAGAATTGCTTTTATCACGAATAAAACAGGATAAACCTCTATAGCTTCAATTTTGTCTATATTTGATGTGTTGAAGTTATTTCTTCCTAATAACCGTATGGAATTATTATGTCTTTCATTCCGGACTTCGATCGTTTTTATAACACAATAATTATTCAACTTAAGCGTCGAATAACGCAATAGTGTATGCAAATCTTCACCCTTCTTCTTGTCATACTATTAAAACCCTACCACTAATTATAATTTAAACCGTTTTGTTTGCTTTTAAAGTAAAAATAGTCAATTCTAATTTTAGAATGACCTCATCGTATATTAGAGAACCTGTTCAGTCCATCGCTTATTTGAACATCGGGTGTCGCAAGTCCTCTGGTGAGAGAGCACTACACATATGCACCCAGTGTGTTCTTGTGTGGATGTGGAACTACGGAGACAGATCGTGTTCGGTCACGTGTGCATCTGGTCGAATGTTAACTCGACTCGTTGGCATAACTGAGCCGCTTCGATGCAGCGATGGCTTGTGTTTGTTCGCTGAGTGCAGCAAACCGTTCGCTTCCCTCAAATAATTATCGACGGATAGTGCGTCGCAGTTGCACAAGAGACTGGTCCTGGCATAGGAAAAGCGCCAGGTGGATAGAACACCAGTTCGTTCCTCTAGAGTGGGTTCGCTCTGCAGCTTACACGTGTGATTTTACTGTTTGCTCTTCCGCGGTGTCGTTTTCCCGCCGACGCTGCAAATTGGCAATCGCTCATGGTTGCGTTGGTGCTTCGTGGAATGAGAGGATCGGTTTATTTTTAATCCATTAGGTAACTTACTACTCACCTGTGTCGATCTTTCCAGTTAAGATGCGTAAATGATGAATGTATACAAAGATATACATTATTCTCCGAGTGCACCCATCATATTTATGTATTTTTTTCTGGGTTTTAAACATAAGAATTGATAAGTTTTATGAACAAATTAAATAAATTTTTCCGAATGTAAATTTTTAAGATGTATCAAATTACTTAATGTGACATGAATATGTAATTTAACTTAATTTAATAGAATTACTTATCTTAAACTTAATCGGAAAGCTTTTAAAGTCGCCTAATTTCTTAATTTTTTGCACTGAATGATTAAAAAATTTATATATTGGATGGAACTAGTATTAAGAATCGAAAAATTGAAAAATAATATTTTCAATGAGTTATAATATCTTAAAAAATATTAAAACATTTCAAAGAATTAACATTGAATATTATCAATAAATGCAATAGCACTTTGCTTACTTTCCTTCTTTCTTGCATTTTAACTGAATTTTTGTTGGTAGAATAACTATCCATGTCTTTTGATTTCAGGTAAGGATAAAGTTATTCGTGCTGAATGTTTCTGCACACGTAAGTAGAACAAACTTAATATTATATATCTTTGCTATCCGAATAGTTAAAATATTGAATATAAATTATTATGTAAATTTAATATTAGAAAAATAGTATAATCTCTTATTGTGAGTTGAGAATGTTATGAATGATGTATAATTATTTTCGGTGCAAACTTTTTTCTCATTTCCATCTTTCCACTTTATTTCTCTGAAAAATTTGCCCCTAATTCCCTTCTTCAATTTTAGTGTATGAAAAAATAATTTTAAATGCCGTTGGAAAAAATTGTACAATGAAAGAATAAATAATTTTTATCTTGAAAACCTCGTGGAACAAAGGATGATTTCGTTCATTTGTGGCTGACCTTGTTGTCTTTTTAATGACAACGAAATGTGTGTTTACCTGGTCACAGTTGTGCAAACAACCGCACCCTCCTCCACATTCAGGGAAATATTGGACACATACCATATTTGGACGCTGGCTAGCCGTTCTGGAATCAGACCAAAACACAAACAAACATAGAAACAAATAAATAGTCAAACAATGGGCCCGCTTGTTCACGCAAGACCGTCTGCGTGATTCCAGGAATTCTTTTTCACAAACTCTTGTGAAAATGTCATGAAGGTTTTCATCTAAATTAGGTATTGGTTAATAATTGTTCAGTCGTTCTGGTCCTTCTATTATATCATTGTCATTGCAGACACCAAACGTTCATTTCAGAGGTCACAGTTTCTGATTCAGATGATCGCGAGATTTTGAACGGAAGGCAAGGTTTTGAAAAGTAAAGTCTCATCCATAAACTGAGAGAAATAATAATTGTGACCAATATTACCTCCTATCCTTGCAATTCGAACAGTAAATCTTGATAGTTATTATGAAGAGTACGTTAAAATGGCTTGGGATTAATATGTATGGTGATGGAAAACATCACTATTTATCCGTTCAGTTTTCAAAAACATGTTGCAATAAAATTAATTTTTTCTTTAATTTAATAATTGGAAAGAGATTTGAAATATTAATTTTGCACAAAACTTACATTACATATTTGAATTCTATTCAATATAACAGTCCGGACATTAATTCGATGGATAAACTTGAATTAGCGGAAGTCTTTTTCAAAAAACGACGTTTGTGGTAGTCAAATTGCTATAACAGCTCGTTAATCTACATGAGGCCAATGGAATGTATCTCCGTCCTTTGCGTTTGTCTCATTCTAGACATAGAAATAAGAGTAAAGAACATACACGCTCACATCACTGTTTCTGTTAACTAAAATAATAAATTAAACTTTGAAACTTTTCATACCATATAATTACAAAATAGCATACGATTTTTATTCTATTTCAAAATCAGCTGATTTTAATATTTTGTGTTACTGTGTGCCTTCCTATTAGTTTCCGAATAACAGAATTACAAATAGGTTGCGCTCATCCCGTTACGCAATAAATAGGCGTATATTGAAATTCTACGTGTTGTCAGTAACAATAACAAAACTGTGAAACAAATAGTTACATTTCAGTCTGTTTACTAAGACAAAATAAACACTAGTAAATGAAAAACTTATATACGTGTAAGATATGAAAGTAAGAACTGGCAAACGTTTCCATACACTGAAATCTTATTCCTATTTAATAAATATGGTAACTACAATTAAAAATTAATATCCTTTTTGTGTATGTTATTGTAAATTTTATAGGTACTTGTTAACCTAAAGGAACAGAAGGAGTGTTTTAACACACAGTACATTAATTTCCGTTCAATACTAAAGATGGAGTTTTGTTTGCAAAACATGTCCTAAGCAGGTTGGTGGCACGATTCTGGCGCTATCATTTTAAGATGAAGTCCTATTCTATTGTATAGTAATATAATAGATAAGGAAAAACGTTTTAAGTTTGAATGATTGTCCGGAATACTAATCTATTCCATTTGATAGATTGTTTTCAAACTCGGTGAAATTGAGTGAAACGTCTTTGACGATTCAGTCTTTTATATACAAACCTCCTAAATGAAACTCTACGCGGGTAATACTGATTCATTGAGTATAGTATCGTCACGAGAGGTGTGAGAATATAAATTTGGATAAAACAACAAATAATTATACGAGTATTTGACGCTATTATATAACTCATTTCTAAAAGCTTCATCATTACCCATCTTCATAATGGCAAATTGTCCATCAGAGGAAAGTTGTAATTCAAACGATACTAAACCCTCTTATCAATAGGAGAACCTAAAGTAATAGGTCATGATATGTCTAGAAAGCGTCAAAAACTTATGTATACGTGTAAAAGGAGAGAAAATCATTATACGTACATACCATGCCAAAGATTCGGAATCATGATATTTGGACTTAGGAACTAAAAATAACGAATTACTCGTCGTGAACATTGTATACATTTTCCGACATTTTGGCAAGATAGCGGCTGCCATTTCCAAAAAATTATTATTCCTTCGCTTCTCTTCACTCTGCCTTTCGTGGAAAAAAAAAAAAGTTGTATGTCGTCCATTGGCCACCCAGGCATGGCGTAAGCCGGAGACGTGCAACTGTTTGGTATGCGGGCCGTGTGATAATTGTAACGTATCTGCGCGCTTCAAATTGACTTAGCGTCGAGCGGAGGTTGCAGCGAGGGACGGGCGGCTAGAGCTGCACTGGCAACGACAACTGACACTGTGGCGGAGGTTGTGACGAGGAGATGGCGCTGCGGTAAAGGGAGGCGTGTATGAGGCATCTGCGGGTATTATTTCTACGCAGAACCTAATGGAAGGGTAATATCAGATTGCGGTTGTATACACATACCGCACCAGTAATGCAATGGAGCACAAGAGGATAACGGGGAGAGGCATCGTATGAGGCGTCATGGACACGTCCAATGGCGGACTGTGTATATTCAGATTTTGCACTAATGACTTTTTTCCTGCATAGGATTCGGGTATCATTAGATCCTTCCGAACAATTATTGGTTTCACATTACGATAGTATTATATTATATGCTTTTGTCCTGGAAAATATTGTTGCATTTGAAGGAATGTTTTGTTGTAGAATTGGTTTTCAGTTCGAAGACGTGTAATATTCCCAGTAAAGTTGAACATTAATTATCTTAGTACGTGAATATATCTCAAAGTGGAGTATTTAATCAACTTTGTGAAACATTGGTTGGAAGTACATTACACGAAGAATTATTACGTTTATTAAACGAAAAAATGTGGTAGTATATCTACTTTTATCGTTAATTAAAAAATGAATTTTCCGAATTTCAAATTAGTTACCATAATAATTAGACGATTTGTTTCTCTAATAGGGATCAACTGTGCGCGTGAGCTTTACGTATGTTCTATGGTTCAATACAAGAAGTTGACCCCAAAATAGGTGACCCTATTTCACACATTTTTATATTATCTCCCATCAATGCGTTCCATTCTTTCCCAATGTACGGTCCTGGAATTATAAAAGGGCCCACGGGAAATATTCTAGAACCGCGCTCTTAGCAGTTTGAATTTCTTAGGTTTGCAATGCCACTCCTGCAACGAGGAAAAAGCTCTTCGCCTTCGTTCGACCAATCATAGGTAAACTTAAAACTGCTTCCATATTTGGCAGACCAATAAAAGAATAGTACTAGCGAACATATCCCTATTAAATCGTAATGAGAGAAAATGTTTTATTACGCCGCTATTAAAGAAATATTTTGTAAATTTTTATTATACATGTCTTGGACTTCCATAACAAAAAATATACTTTATGTTCTTAACTTCAATACATTTTATTATTCTCTATATTTAAATGACACCACAAGTTGTTTTCTCACAACCCCGTCCTTGAGAATATATAACAAATAAAGCTTCTCCAAAAAAATATTTGCTTCTTATTGTAAAATCGATAGTGTTTAAACACAGATGTGAATACCATCGCAAGATATCGTATGAATTTCGTGAGATACGCATTCAGGTATTACTTATTAATATACTTATAACCTCTGAATTTTATTCACTGGCGCAAATAACTTAAGGTCATTGGCCTCAATTATTGTGTTGTTTATTGTAATTTCAAAAGATATGCAGCTCTTTTGTACTATTTTTAGAGGTCAATAGGAAATTAAGCATTATAGAAAGGAATTGATATAAAATGAATAAATAACACTAAATGTTATTATAATGATATCTTCAATAATTTTAAACCAATAAATAAGTTACGTCTGTACGAAATGTATTGATGAAATGTATGAAATGATACAACGCTTGACTGTAATCGTGCAACATATAAAACAATATTCTCATAGAGTAATATTACAAAAAAGTTTATTAGTTCTCGGAAAAATATAACAAAAGGAACATATCACTTTTATTTAGACTTCAAAATACAATTGAGTTGTATTCCTGCACATTATCTAAGATCAGACAAAAAACCATCGCAATTTTTATAGCATTTTATTAATTATCTTACATTGTCCCACGTACCAATTTCATTATTTTCTCCACTTTCTTTCGTTACTATCGAAATGCTGTAGAATTCATTGATTTTAATGGCAGGGGGCAAACGAGGCAATTCTGAAGCATTCTTTATATAGATTTTACGAAACAACATGATTGTTCATATTTGAGAAGATAAATATATTGATTAGATATTAAACACGATTTTAAGAGTAAGGATAAAAAATCAGCAAAGCAATTGATGAGATAACAATACAAAACTAAATACAGAGTAATTGTGACTACTAGATTTCAGCATTCCAGATTCAGGGTCATTTTGTAAGCTGATGTTATTTTAATGAACGGTCAAGAATGAGAAAGAAATGGGTATCAAAACAATACGCAAATTTCAAACAAAAACTGATAACTAATTAATACAACAAATATATACCTAAATGTGATTAAATATAATATTTAGACCTATTTAACTTATGAAAAATCGGCTCTCAAACTCATGAATGTTACTAAATGTAGATTTTATCTGAGCAAACACAATTCAACAACCACATCAATTGTATTTAAATTTCACAATATTTCATTGTTGGATTTCTGCTGGTCTTCGAAGATGAAACTTTCGTTATTTAGTAGGAATTACAACCACATCAATTGATTTCAGGTTCTATGACTTGAAATAATAACACTAATATCGTTCTAGAAGACAAACATAATTTTGGAGAACGATCGCAATATCAAATTTGTCATCAGCCATCCATTTCACTCTTTTACTACGCGTGCAGAGGAAGTAAACTAGAATAATCGTAATTCGTTATTGAAAACACAATATATTCTGCGCTTAATAAAGTGTTAAAATCAGACGATCTTGCTTACATGCATTCACAATGACCTGAAAAACAAATACTTTCGTTGTTTCTGACTTGCTGTCATCTCTACGTATTTCTATGGTCTCAAAGTTACGTTTTTTTAGTGCGACATCACTTACCAGAAAATATTTTCTTTAGTCTTGTTATTTTCTTTTCATAAAAGAGGAAGAAATGATACCTACAGAAAACCCACAAAAATAAATATATCGAGTTACCAAAATACTTTTGTGGTTTTGTATTTATTGTACGCTTCCGTCGTTAATTTTTATGGATAGAATGTTTCTTCTTTACGACTACTTTTTCATGTAAGTGAAGTTACAGACCTCAGATTTATGTAATTATAGCTTTGAAGAAATCTGACTAACTTTGGCAGTCCAACGAATATTTTAATGAGGGATACACTAGGTTTTTTATAAATTATAAATATTTATATTTTGGTCATCACTCATTGCTTCTCAGATTGTGCGCTATTCCAGAATATATTGGTATCTACGCTATTCGAGTATTCTACTGGAAGAGGAGATGAGAGTGTGTCTAGCGTATTTAAAGGGAATTGAAAAGTAGAATATTACGAGAAGCTTTTCAAATCGAAACACAAACGAATCAATTAAAAATTTCACTAAGTGTATACTTAAATCATTTATCAATATCTTAATGAAACAATAACAAATTTGTTTATTAATATAAAGTTAATGTAATTATTGGTAAATTCTACGATAGAAAAATACATGTTATTAGTAGGTTATTACTAATTTTTTAAAAATATTTTCTTCGTTATGAGGAACGTGCTGAAACTGTAGGATGTGAATAAGGAATTCCAAAAATTACCAATCTTCATCATAGGTTTCACTGTGTTGAAAAAACACACTTCTTTTTTGTTTATCGACTTGGGAAAAAAAAAAGCCGCACTGAAAAGTGTAAACAAATAGTGTCCCGCCCGAACATCGTCCAAAAACGTACTTGAAGAAGCTAGATAGATAATTACAACGAACGTCTTATAAAAATTATTTTGTGTTTTAAATAATGTTTATAAAATACCCACCTAATTTCAATTCGTAGCAAGACGTACAGAAAGTGCATATAACATTTTTCTGTACAGAA